>QJPP01003322.1:0-27190 GCA_003996215.1 Jaltomata sinuosa
TAATCCCCGAATATACTGGAGACTGAGCCTGTGGGTGGAGCTGGCACAGAAGTGGGCACTGGAGCTGGTACTGGAGCTGGCGCTGGAGCTGGTGGTACCTGGGATGCCCCCTGAACCACATGCTGCTCGGGCTCTATCTCCACGCTAGCAGCTCTAGCAGGTGCCACTGTTCGAGGGCGTCCTCGACCCCTAGCTGGAGTGGAAGGCTCATCCTCGCGTGCTGCCGATGATCTCGTACGAACCATCTGCGGAAGAATGAAGTAGAACAAATGAGATCTCTAGAAACTTCAAGGGTACAACGCACGACACAGAAGCAATGAAAGAGTTAAATTTCCTAAAATGCCACTGTAGCCTCCCAAAGATTGAGTACGGACGTCTCCGCCCCGATCCGCAGGACTCTACTAGACATTGGCTCCTATACTGATGACACTGGTGAACCTAAAGCTCTGATACCAAGTTGTCACGACCCGATTTCTCGGTCATGATGGCACCTACAACCCCCGGTAGGTGAACCAATCCCTGTAGCCCAGAACAGTTAGTAATGGGCCACTATCTAGCAAAAAGGGCACAAGACGAATAAAATAGATAACATGTATATAAATATATACATATGCGGAAACTAAACCAAACCCCAAGACCTGGTATCATAGTACAGAGCCAAAACTACATACATGGAGTGAAAACTATCCAAAAGAATATATACAGATGTCTCTGAATGGTAATAGAGTACATGAAGCAGAAGATAAACTAAAGCTAAGCTCCGATCGCCAAGAGCTCACCCTCAGCCTGAAATAGTCCTCAACCGATCTCCAAGCACGAATTACAGTGACCTAACGGCGATGGCCCACGCTATGATCTACACCCAAAGATGCAGGGGGTAGGGGTGAGTACCAAATGCGAAGCATAAGGTACCCAGTAGGTATCATAGGCCGACTGGGCACATAAAAGATAAAAGCGCAGTAATAGACAGAATAGAAGCAAGCAGTCACAGAAATCAACGAAAGGTACACAGGAACTAGCCCAGAGGGAAATCAACAGAAACACATATGAGGCTAGCAAGCAGAATATACACACCAAAGGCACAGGTGAAAGTAAGAACAACGCACCTGGGGTCCTTGCAACAACAGTGTATACAAAATAAGTTTACGAAATGGACGGTATACCGGTAACCTCAAGTGTAAAAAAGGGAGAAAGAGTAATAATAGGCATGCTCAAGACATGAATCAATACTCAACTAATCATATCAACCTCAAATCCAGAAACTAACACCCTAGCAGTACCAATCTCATACTTATCCATAATAGAGAACCATTCTGTAAATAAATAGCAAAAGTCTACCTACAGTCCCTCGGCCGCCCATACAATCGAGGAACACAAACAAGTGAAAACAAACCCCCCGGCATCCCATACTACCGGAGCGTGCAATCAGCAAACAGCAAACAAGGGTGGAACCTCGAACCATGAATGATATGATGCATGAAGATCTCAAGTGCCATAGTATCTCTGTATGTACCTCCTCCGGCGCCGATCCGGCCCAGCAGGTAGGTTCCATGGAAGGACTCTGCCCGTATAACTCTACTCCCCCGTATACCCCTCTTCCGGCACACGCAGCCCGTAGCCCCTGGCCCGGATAGCAAGGTCCATGGAGGTCCCCGACCCCATACCAAAACTCAGTATCAGGACATGTATCAAGATAGAGACCCAGTCTCGATATCAAGATAGAGACCCAGTCTCGAATATGCATGCCCAGACCCTGTCCAGGACTAAAAATAGTAGGAAAATATCTCAAAACCCCTCCAAGGGTGCCCGGGCGTCGCCGGGTCTAAACAGTAAAAAGTCATCTCAGGTGCTCGGTCCAACCGAGGCTAAAAATCATCTCAAGTAGTAGGAAAACTCAACTAGCACTCCGGCCCTGCCGAGTCTAGTGATAATCGTAAAACTGATGATTTTAAACCACAAGTGAAATCAACCATTTCCAAATCATTTCCATCAAGAACGGCCCCCCCGGGCCATGCAAGGTTTAGAAAACAGTACCAGTAGGCCCGAAGCCAAAACCACAGTAAAACATGGATAAAACCTCTTTATATGCATGGAAATGGTATGATCACACACAATAGCTGCCCCGCAGCTCACAATCAACCTATCGACCCTGCACAGGCCCACAGCTACTCAGCAAGCATAACCAGCCTAGAAGGATAATTCTATGCCCGGGACTCGCGGACATTCCCAAAAATCCCACCTTCTATGTTCCAGAGTCAACAAGGCCTTGCAGGACCACAAGGGTAAATAAAATATACCGGCAAATACTACAAACAACGGAGGAACAAAAGTAGGCGGTTATGAATAAAGCGGTCAAGGTCTGTGGTACCAACCTAATAAACCAACCCAAGGATGCCCATTAATACAATTTTATTTTATATATACGGAGTCTGGGGAAAATAAACCTAACCTACCTGTCGTCCGACGACAAGCTGCTGGAACAACGATGTCCAAGCTCGAACCACTTCGAGAAAATCCAAAACTAAATCGGAATCGGATTCGGATTTGGGACGGAATAACTTGACGTAGATAATTGATTTTCTTTTCGGTGCTCAATACAAGAGCAAAATAGGAACAATAATATTTTCTCCACCAACCATCCCTTTATCCACTGCTCGCATAAGCAAATGTTGGATGTAAAGGAAATGAATGTTTGTGGTAATGGAACTGTAGCATACAAGTAAGTGGAAATGTTTTCTATATAAGTCCATATTGCTGCCAACTCAATATGCCACCATTCACTTGTAAGTGTTGTGTTAGCCCTCCACTTCCACGTGGAAGTGGAGGTGGCAACCAACCCGACCCGTTAAATATATACTCGGGTATTGCATAAATTTGGGGTAAAATAAATATAATATTTTAAATATACCGTAATTGATAGAAAATCATTTCCAATAAAACCTACTATATTATACTAATAATTTTCAACATAATTAAATTTACTATCTCCGTTAAAATATTACGGAGTATAAAAACCTTATAAAATAAATACTTTCAAATACGCACGATTTCGACACTCAAGAGTTCTCTCGGGATCCTCCTTTATTTATCACTGTTTTAGAATTGAAATGGCATTTTAAAACGTGAAATCGAGGCTAAAATCGAGTTTAACCCGACCCGATTCGCGACCCCGTTTTCTGCCAGACAGTTCGCGGTAAAACAGTCATAACTCTTTGCTCCGAGATTATTTCGACGTGCGGTTTTATGCGTTGGAAACTAGACTCGTAGACCTTCGATTTGGTATTTCGGGGGACTTCTAACTCTTTATATATTGGGAGAAAAGCCCCGAGACATTTGACCCAAAGTTCAGGAAATTTGTTAAAGGTCTTACGATATATTTTGTCGATTTGCTTGACTTCAAACTTAAACGTGGAAATGACCGGAAGGGTCATTACATCTTCACTATATAATGTTTCTAATTTATCTTGTATGACTTTTATCTTGTCTATTGAGAATATAATCAATTCTATTTTATGATCTAACTGATTTATATTTTCTAATTTTTGGTTTATTTTTTCACTTCCTTTTATCCATTCTGTTGTTTTTCTATTTTTATTATTAACTCTTTTTGCTCCTACTTTGTTGTTAATGGTGTTGTGAACCACCAATGTGTTTTCGTTATTGTATGTGGATATAGGTTTATTAAAAAAGGCATTCCTAATAACATATCTTTTGTTGTTAGTTCGTAATTATATACTTCTTCTATTATTAATATTTTATCCCATATTTGTATTTTTATATTTTTTGCTTTATGTGTAATCATACTACCTTCGTTATTAAATCTTGTTACTACTATCCGTGTTTTTAGCTTTTCCCATTTTTCTTCTGGTAAACAATCATATTTACATATATTAGCTTCTGCTCCTGTATCTATCATTGGTGTGTAATATCTATTATTATATCCTTCTACTATTATTTTTGCTAGTATATATATCTTCATTTCATAGTTCTTTTTAAACTCTTTTTATTGTTACTTTCTTATTATCATATGTTATTATTAATTGTTTATTTTCTATACTGTATGGCTTCATTTTTTCTAGCCATTTGATTCGTAATATTATATTTTTTTCTTGGTGTAATTCGATTTTTATTTTTATTGGTATTCCTCCTATAATTATTTCCTTTTTCACTATTTCTTTAGTATTTACTAATGTTTTTGGTAGATCTGGACATGATTGGTTTTTACTTTTATCTTATCTTTCATAACAAGCTCTCTTGCTATGTTATTTTCTTCTTGTCCTATATCTATTAATATTAAATATTTTTTTTGATTTATTATTCCTGCTATGTAGTATTGGTTTAATTCTTCTTTTTGGTGTTTTATCATTTTTGTTGATGATTCTTGTATTTCTGGTTCATAATTTATACTTGTGCTTGGTTCATATCTTCTGCTACCTGATATGCTTAATCTTGGTTCATAGTTTATTCTTTTAGATGTGCTTAATCTTTCTTTTACTATTTCTAAATCTTCATCAAAATCTATTTCTTTATAACTATATTCATTTTTGTCTATCAGAGTAACTATCTTTTCAAAGGGGTTTTCTATCTTTATCCTATTTATTTTATTTTTTGCTGTTATTTTATGTTTAGTAGTTAATACATACAAGTTTTTACATCTTGCTGTGAATATTTTACTGCCTGGGCTAGTTCTATTCCTGACATTTTCCAATATAATACTAAAGATTTATCTATATTTTTATCTGATACTGCTACTGAATAGGTAACACTTATTATAAATTTAAACTTTTGGTATATTAAATTTCCTTTAACTGCGCTTATTATGCTTTTTTCTATAGGTTCTATTATCCTATCGTCTGCTAAATATATTTCTATTGGTGTATCTATTCCTTCTCTAAAACAAGCTTTTATTAGTATTTCTGTTCCTCCTAGGTGTACGTATTTTATTGGATCTCTTGCTTTTAGATCTTGTATTTTTTTATTTATGATTCTTCTGCTTATTAAGGGTATTTTAGCTTTTCCTTGTGTATATTTACAATCTATTACATGTTCTTTTTGGCTTACTACGTAGTATTCTTCTTTCTGTCTTTTGAATAAATTTCTTATAATTGGTATACTAAATATTTTATCCACACTTAAATCTAATTCCTTTCCTTTTATTTGATCAAATATGTTAAAATCAAATATTATCTTTTGATCCGTAGATTCTTCATCTAGATATTCTTCTTTATTTATTATTTGTATTTCTTTCTCAGTCCTTTATTTGTTCTGATTTAGTACCTAATTCATTTTCTTCTTCTTCTGATATCTCATATATACTATCATCGCTATCTAGTTCATAATCTATGTATTCTATTTGCGTATATTTTTCGTTTTCTTCGAATATTATTTCTAATATTTGTTTACTTTGTGGGTTTCTTAGTAATCTACAATTTCTAGTTATATGTCCTAATTTTCTGCAGTTATAGCATTTACAATCTGTTATCTTTCGTTTTGGTCTATATGGTGTTTTTGTTTTATAGTTTTTTACATAATATTTTATTTTTGGGTTTATATATCTATATTTAGATTTATATCTTTTATATCTCTTATTTCTGGAATATGGGTTTTTATAATAACTGATTTCATCTTTACACCCGAATTTAGGTGCTACTTTATTATTACAACATACTAGATTTTTTATTAGAGTTTTCTCTATTTTTAACTTTTCTCTGTATTCTTCGCAAGTGTTAGAATAACAGTGATGTAAATATTTTATTCTGGCTCCTAATGTATCTGTCAGTCCTGCTTCTTTCCAATTTTTTATTATTCTTGAACTAAATGGTTCAGGTAGTTTTGTAAAATATAGCTGTCTAATTTTCTTACTTTCTTCTGTAGTATATGATCCTTTATAATAGTATTCCTTAAATACACATGTGTATTCGTCTATATAACACATGTTGCATATTTCTAATTTTATCATCAAATTTCTATTTATGATTTTTTCTCTATTTTGTTCTTCGTATTCTGTCATCATACTACTAAATTCATTTCTTATCGCTGTTTCATATTTTTGTAGTATCTCTATCGATATTGTTGCTGTTTCGCCGTTTATGTTTTTATTATTTCTTAATGTTTTTATACTTTCTTCTGTTAAATTTAATAACCATAATTTTACTGTTCCTATTAATGTTCTTTCTATGTATCCTGGTACTTCTGTCATTCCTATTTTGTTGTCTATTAATTGTTTCGCTATATATCCTATCCATAATTGGATAACTTTATTTGTGTTTGTTACGCAATCTAGATTTAAGAAGTTATATTGTTCTACTGGTGGAGTTGGTGTCCATTTCTCATTATATCGTTTTTTCCATATATTATCCTGTCTATCTGAGTTTTCATAACTTCTTGTATAGTATTTTGGACCTGGTTTATGACTCTTTCTCCTAATGTACTTGGTTTTTCTTCTACTTTACTCATGTTTATTTCTATGTTTCTATCATATTCCATATCTTTTAATAATTCAGTATATGTTTCACTTGTTTCTGAATTTTGTTCTTCATTTGCTTTATTTATTTCATCTATTTCTAATTCTGGTAAATTATGCTCTTCATTATTATCTTTTAGTTGTAATTTTTCTTTAAATAATCTTATTTCGTTTTGT
The DNA here is from genome assembly GCA_003996215.1 of Jaltomata sinuosa. NCBI lineage: Eukaryota > Viridiplantae > Streptophyta > Magnoliopsida > Solanales > Solanaceae > Jaltomata > Jaltomata sinuosa. Next base: position 6,641 of record QJPP01003322.1, read on the forward strand.
AATTTTTCTTGTTGTTCTTTTTCTTTTTGTCTATTTTCATATATTTCTTTTAACATTGCTAGTTCCTTTTCTAATTCTAATATTTTTGTATTTTTAATATTTTCTATTTTCTGTACTTCTATTTTTGCTTCTTGTTTTATTTTATTTATTTCATTCTTCCTGTCTATTTCTTCGTTTTCTTTCATTATTCTTACCATAGCCGTTAAGCTATCTTCTAATTTAGCTGATTCTTTTTCTAGCATTAGGTTCAGAGTTTCTCCTATTTTCTTATATCTTCTTCCTAGATTAGAAAATACTATTTTTATTTTTATTCCTTCTAAGTTTTCAAAGGTTTTTTCTTCTATTACATATTCTTCCTTATTCATTTATAATTTGTGTTGTAATTTATATGTTAGTTTTTGTAATTCTATGTATAGGTAGAATATCTCCTTTCTTTGTGCTAATATTGATTTATGGCATACTCCTGCAAATATGTTTTCACTAAGTCTTTGTTCCCTATGTGTAATCTCTTGTCTTTTTTGTTTAATTATTTCTGTTAGTTCTTCCTCGTACTTATTCATTAAATATTTTATTATAATATTCCTTTTTTAAAGGAATTAGTCTTTTTATTTCTTTTACGTTTTCTATTATATATTCGAGATGTTCTATATCTTGGGTTTTTGATAATCTTCTATATTTTCTTTTATTAAGTTATTTAAGCAATTTATATTTTCTACGGTTTCTTTCCAATAACTTAAATATTCGTAATTAATCATTAGTCTGAATATACTATTTCTAGATCTAAATATCTTTCCCAATCGTCATCCATATTTAAATTGTCTAAATCTATCTCATACCATTGTTGTTCTAATAAATCGTCTATTTTATCAAATATCTTTTCCCATATAGTTCTTCTTAATTCTATTATTTTTATGTCTTTTAGTGCATATAGAACTAATGTTTTATAGTTATCTATCATTTCGTTATGTAAACTAGTCATTTTATGATGCTTTTATCAATTATTCCTTCTAATCATGTTTTATGATAGGATACTTTTTATATAAGCTTACTATAAACTAGATTATTCTCTGTCATGTTTATTCGTCACTACTAGCATTGTACTAAGCAAATACTTTTTTTCTTTAAACAATATTTCTCATACTTTGGTACTCCCTAACACGGCTTCTTGCCTCAACGGTTTCCCTCTCATGATAGTACTGTTCTTAGAAGTTTTTCTTCTCTCTTTTCCCATTTGCTAGCAAACTATGTAACATGCTTTGAATAATTCCAGTACATAGTAACTAATATAAAATTTATTCTACCATAGTCATGATTATCAGGAATATATGAGTTTAGCTACGCATATTCATATGACAGTATATAATAGCATAAGTATTTCGGTATACCTGCTTGATAGTTTTCTCGTCGGCGTTAGCTTTGTCCATGATGATTATATCTTTTTATCTAGCTCTGATACCAATGTGATATGTGCGGAATTTGAAAGAAAGATTAAATGTTAAGAGAGAGAGAGAAGGATGAGTAAGAGAGAGAGAGAAGGATGAGTAAGGGATGACTATTTTGGCCAGAGATGTCAGGAGATTGAGGTCTCGAGAGATCCCGGTTGTTAAGGTTCAGTGGAGGCACCGTCCAGTCGAGGAGGCTACCTGGGAGACCGAGAGAGATATGCGGGCCCAGTATCCGCAGCTGTTTGATCCTTCAGGTACCCCCTTGACCTTGACTTTCGAGGACGAAAGCCCTTTTTAGTAGTGGATGATGTAATGACCCTTCCGGTCATTTCCACGTATAAGTTTTGAAGTCAAGCAAAACGACAAAAGTTATCGTAAGTTCTTTAACAAATTTCCTGAACTTTGGGTCAAATGTATCAGGGCTTTTCTCCCAATATATAAAGAGTTAGAAGTCCCCCGAAAAACCAAATCGAAGGTCTACGAGTCTAGTTTCCAACGCACAAAACCTCACGTCCAAATGATCTCGGAGTAAAGAGTTATGACTATTTTACCGCGGACTGTCTGGCAGAAAACGGGTCGCGAACCGGGTCGCGAACCGGGTCGGGTTAAACTCGATTTAAGCCTCGACTTCACATTTTAAAACGCCATTTCAGTTCCGAAACAGTGATAAAATATAAGGGAGGTTCCCGAGAGAATTCTTGAATATCGAAATCGTGCGTTGGTGAATTGCGAGTCTAGTTTTAAGAATTTTATTAATATCGCGTGTATTTGAAAATATTTTATTTAAAAGTTGAGTTTGGTAAAAATTATATTATTATTGCCTTTTCAAAATATTTTAAAGGTTTATGAAGAATATTTTGTTACGTTATAATTGTATATGTATTTATTTTATAAGGTTTTTATACATTGGAATATTTTAGCGGAGATAGTAAATTTAATTATGTTGAAAATTATTATTATAATCTAGTAGGTTTTATTGGAAATGATTTTCTATGAGTTATGGTATATTTAAAATATTATATTTATTTTACCACGAATTTATGCAATACCCGAATATATACTTAGCGGGATGAAATTGGTTGCCACCTCCACCCCCACGTGTAAGTGGAAGATGGAGGCAGCAATTAGTATATTAGTAGCGGTCATCAGCATTTACACATAAGATAATGGTTTCTACCTAACTTTTATACACTTAAATAGGTACTGAACATGGTTAATGGAGAATGAGTTCATTTCTCTCAACAAACACATCAATTACATAGCTTCTCCACTTACATTCATACGTACACAGAGAAGGGGATTGGTGGAACCAATTAAATGTTGACGTTATATTAAATTTTCTGAAGAAAATCAATTATCTACGTCAAGTTATTCCGTCCCAAATCCGAATCCGATTCCGATTTAGTTTTGGATTTTCTCGGAGTGGTTCGAGCTTGGACATCGTTGTTCCAGCAGCTTGTCGTCGGACGACAGGTAGGTTACGGTTTAATTTCCCTAGACTCCGCATATATAGAATAAAATTGTATTAATGGGCATCCTTGGGTTGGTTTATTAGGTTGGTACCACAGACCTTGACCGCTTTATTCATGTCCGCCTATTTTTATTCCTCCGTTGCTTGTAGTATTTGCGGATATATTTTATTTACCCTTGTGGTCCTGCGAGGCCTTGTTGACTCTGGAACATAGAAGGTGGGATTTTGGGAATGTCCGCGAGTCCCGGGCATAGAATTATCCTTCTAGGCTGGTTATGCTTGCTGAGTAGCTGTGGGCCTGTGCAGGGTCGATAGGTTGATTGTGAGCTGCGGGGCAGCTATTGTGTGTGATCATACCATTTCCATGCATATAAAGAGTTTTATCCATGTTTTACTGTGGTTTTGGCTTCGGGCCTACTGGCACTGTTTTCTAAACCTTGCATGGCCCGGGGGGGCCGTTTTTGATGGAAATGATTTGGAAATGGTTGATTTGACTTGTGAGTATTCTTGGGTAAAAGAAAGTAAAATTATGTTTTAAAACACCAGTTTTACTACTACGCTAGACTCGGCAGGGCCGGAGTGCTAGTTGAGTTTTCTTGCTACTTGAGATGATTTTTAGCCTCGGTCGGACCGAGCACCTGAGATGACTTTTTACTGTTTAGACCCGGCTACACCCGGGCACCCTTGGAGGGGTTTTTGAGATATTTTCCTACTATTTTTAGTCCTGGACAGGGTCTGGGCATGCATATTCGAGACTGGGTCTCTATCTTGATATCGAGACTAGGTCTCTATCTTGATACATGTTCTGATACTGAGTTTTAGTATGGGGTCTGGGACCTTCATGGACCTTGCCATCCGGGCCAAGGGCTACGGGCTGCGTGTGCCGGAGGAGGGGTATACGGTGGAGTAGAGGTATACGGGCAGTGTCCTTCCATGGAACCTACCTGCTGGGCCGGATCGGTGCCGGAGGAGGTACATACAGAGATACCATTTCACTTGAGATCTTCATGCATCATATCATTCATTGTTTGAGGCTCCACCCTTGGTTGTTGTTTGCTGATTGTACGCTCCGGTAGTATGGGATGCCGGAGGGTTTGTTTTCACTTGTTTGTGTTCCTCGGTTGTATGGGCGGCCGGGGGACTGTAGGTAGACTTTTGCTTTCTACTTATAGAATTGTTCTCTATTATGGATAAGTATGAGATTGGTGTGATTAGTTGAGTTGGATTCATGTCTCTGAGCATGCCTATTATTACTCTTTCTCTCTTCTTCTTACACTTGAGGTTACCGGTATACCGTCCGTTTCGTAAACTTATTTTATATACACTGTTATTGCAAGGACCCCAGGTGCGTTATTTCTTACTTTCACCTGTGCCTATGGTGTGTATATTCTGCTTACTGGCCTCACATGTGGTTCTGTTGATTTCCCTCTGGCTAGTTCCTGTGTACCTTTCGTTGATTTCTGTGACTGCTTGCTTCTATTCTGTCTATTACTACGCTTTTATCTTATATGTGCCCAGTCGGCCTATGATACCTACTGGGTACCTTATGCTTCGCATTTGGTGCTCACCCCTACCCCTGCATCTTTGGGTGTAGATCCTAGCGTGGGCCATCGCCGTTAGATCGTTGTGATTCGTGCTTGGAGATCTGTTGGAGACTACTTCAGGCTGAGGGTGAGCTCTTGGCGATCGGAGCTTAGCTTTAGTTTATCTTTTGCCTTATGTACTCTATTACCATTCAGAGACATCTGTATATATTCTTTTGGATAGTTTTCACTCCATGTATGTAGTTTTGGCTCTGTACTATGATACCAGGTCTTGGGGTTTGGTTTAGTTTCCGCATATGTATATATTTATATCCCTGTTATCTATTTTATTCGTCTTGTTCCCTTGTTGCTAGATAGTAGCCCATTACTAACTGTTCTGGGCTACGGGAATTGGTTCGCCTACTGGGGGGGTTGTAGGCGCCATCATGACTGAGAAATCGGGTCGTGACACTGACAATGACGCCAAAAACTTATTGCGTCCTAATGCACACGTAAGTATACGCGGTCATACAAGTAATATAAGATTGAGAGTCAAGATATCGTACCCACAGGGACTTATCGATTAACTATTTTCCTAAATTAAACTAGTTAAAATTATTTAGTCAAGGGTAAAAAATCCAAAGATGAATTTATGATTAACTAATCTAGAAATAAAAAGAAGAAGTTAACTAATGAATAATTAACCAAATAAAGAGCAAATTTTCACGTAATTAATGTGATAAAATTGATCTAGGATTATGGATTCGCTAACAATCATGTTGATTAAGCAATTTCATTGACTTATTTGTTTATCTAATTGTTGATTTACGGAGTTGATGAAACGATTATGATCTTCCAAACTATTAATCGTCTATCTAGAATAGTCTTACAACTACATCATTAAGCAGAAATGTGATATTCTATTCTGAATGCATTTATATTTTTCCCATTTCATAATCAAGTAAGACGATCTAGGTGTGATGACCCTTCCGGTTATTTTCACATTTATGCTTTCCTTGTACTGTTAGAGCTTGCCTGTAGTGGCTCCAAGTCATTTATGACTTGCTGGGATCGGTGGTTTGGTGTCCTGGCCGTTTCCCAATTTTAGAGCTTAAACTTAGGAAATCATTGACTTTAGTCAACATTCTCAGCTAACGTGCTCAGAATTGTATTCGGATGATTCCGTCAGCTCTGGAGCATGGAGTTTTGTCTAGTTTGACCTTTAGTCAAAGCCTGGGAACTTCTGGTGTGGGTTTTGTCTTAGTTTTTGTGTTTTCAGGCCATTTAGAGTTGGAAGTGTGACTTAGGTCATCTTTCAATGATTGGAGCGTCAGATTCGAAATCTGATGGTTCCATCAGCTCTGGAATATTGAGTTTGAGTTAGGTAGGTGGTTGGTTCGGGTCTCAGGTTAGTCGAGCTCATTTTGGGTGTTTGGTTAATTTTAGTGAATGTTGACTTCTTCTGAAATGACCTCGTATGGAAGTTTCGTCGATTCCGTTGAGTTCGGAACATCATTTTCACTCTAGTAGCATTATTGGTTTCTGAGTAATAGGTTCTGATTGTGCCCGAAATTCCCCGTAGAAATGTTTAGCATTGCTGATATTTCTGCTGCGTCCAGCCCCTATAAAATCCCTCAACTTCGGTTTTTCAGCCTTTTCTCCAAGTTTTCTCACTCTAAACTTATTTTCTCTCAACCCAAATTGCTCCCAGATCAGTCCTTGGACTTGGAGGTCCATAATTGGTGATTAATCTCGCTCCTTCGTCGTTTGGGTAAGGTCCTTCTTCCCCAACTTTACTTCTTCTCCATTAAAAACCTCCATTGATGAACTCATAAGCTTGGGGAAATTTTTCCTTGTAGTGGCTTCTCGTTTTTAGTTGCATGCTTGTGGGTTTGGGGAATTCACTCCATTGGCGTGCTTCATCTCATCGTGGTGGGTAACTTTTTTCTTTAATTTCCTGTTTTAGTCTTCGAAATTTCCCTCTTTAATTCATTACTTGAGCGGGCTGTTTTGAGCCCTTTCTCTTGGTCAAATTTGCTCAAATTTGGGGCATGCACTCATGGGAGTAGTATGTTCATCGTGCTTTTTTTCATTTCTAATTTCGAGTTTTGGGCCCTGCGGGCCCACTTTAAACCTAAATTTTGATCCGACTATAATTAGAGCAATATGGGTATCATTAGTTATATTTTAATGTGTAGCTTGTGTTCTTGATAGTGTGATTGCATTTCAGGACTTCTTGGTGCGGTTTAGGCTTGGACATTCTCGTTCTAGCAGCTTGTCGTTGGATGACAGGTAGGTTATGACTTAACTCCTTTAGACTTTGCACATATAGGCTATAAGGGTACTAATTAGCATCCTTGGGTGGGTTTATTAGCTTGGTACCCCAGACTTTTTCCGTTCCTTCTTATCGTTATTATTTCATACTTTTGGTTGTTGAATTTGTTGTAGTTATTAATATCACCCTTGTGGTCCTGTGTGGCCTTGTATTGACTCTGGAACATAAATGGTGGGTTATTTGGGAATGTCCGTGAGTCCCAAACATCGTTATTATTGTTATTGAGCCGGCTATCTTTGCTGTAGAATGATTGGAGACTGTGCAGGGCCGATAGGTTGATTATGAGTCGTTGGGCTACTGCTTGTAATTGAGCATGCCATTATCATGCATATAAAGGGATTTCTACATGATTTTACCACGTTTTGGATTTGGGCCTACCTTATATGGTTTTCTAAATCTTGCATGGCCTCGGAGGGGGGGGGGAGGGCGTTATCGATAAAAATGGTTATAAAATGGTTTCGTACTGTTTAAATGGTTCTTCTTGGGGTAAAAAAAGTTAAAAGAGAAATTTATCACAGTTTTTCCTAGTTATACTAGACCCGATTGAGCTGAGGTGCTAGACTTGCTTTGTTACTGATGAGAAATGATATTAGACTCGGTAAAGGTGAGCATCGAACTTGATTTACTACTATTTTAGACCCGGATATTTTCGGGCACCCTTGATGGGGTTTTTGAGACTTATGTCACTGATTTAGACCTGGATGGAATCCAGGCATGCATTATTGAGTTTTGGTTACTAGTTTGGGTCTGGTGGCCTCCGGACTGTTATATCGAGGTTTGAGATTTAGTATATGGTCTATGAGTAGACCTCTATAGACCCTGTTATTCCGGACCAAGTTCTATGGGCCGAGGGTGACCAGAGGGAGGTGTACGACGGAGTTGAGGTACTCGAGGGAATCCCTTCCATGGATCCTGCCTCTATTGGACCTTTGGGGTACCGGAGGGGGTAACATACAACAGTACTATCACTTAGTTCATCATATCATATCATATCATTTGTTTGTGTGACATTCCACCCTTGTTTGCTATTTGCTGAGTGTACGCTCTGGTAGTATGGGCTACCAGAGGGTTTGTCTTCTCATGCTTGTATTCCTCGGGTGTATGGGCACCCGTGGTAGTGTAGGTAGACTTATTGTTACTCTTTTATGATATTGATTCCTATTGTGGTTACTTATGAGATTGGATATTGAGGGTTGTATTGTTTACACTTGGTTTTCTTGATAAAGTGTACTTGGGCTACCGGTTGATAGTTTTCTTGACTTGAGATTAGTATGCTTAGTTTGGTTATTAAATCTTGTTTTCGAGCATGATTATCATTATTCTTCTTCTTCCTTCTCTTTTCACTTGAGGTTACCGGTATACTGCCTATTTTCTAAATCTCTTTATATATTGTTATTGCGAGGATCCCAGGTACGTTATTTCCTTCTTTCACCTATGTATGTGATGTATATATATCTAGTAGCTAGCCAAGCATGTTGTTTGCTCTTGTATCCATATGCACTAGCTTCCGTGTACCTATTCGTTACTTCCGTGACTATTTGCTTCTATTCTGCTATAATACTGTCTTTATATCTTATATGCTCTCAATCGGCCTATAATGCCTACTGGGTACCCATTGCTTTGTAATTTGTGCTCATACTACACTTCTGCATATTTTGGTGCAGATCCTAGTGTGCGCCATCACCGTTATCTCGTGGAGACTCGTGCAAGGAAATTTTGGACCATTCCAGATCGAGGGTGAGATCTTGGCGACCGGATCTTAGCTTTTAGTTTATCTTATGTATCATGTACTCTATTACTATTTAGAGACATCTTTATATATTATTTTGGAACTTTTTTTACTCTGTTGATGTAGTTTAGGCTCTATACTATGATACCAGGTTCTGGGGTTTGGCATAGCTTCCGTATATATTATATAGATTCTTGTTGTTTGTTTCTTCATCTTGTTCCCTTGCGTCAACTATTTATACTATTTCTTCCACTTACTGGTTAGATAATAGTCCATTACTAACCGTTCCAGGCTACGAGAATTGGTTCGCCTAATGGGGGGTTGTAGGTGCCATCATGACTGAGAAATTGGGTCATGAAAGTTTGGTATTTGAGCTCTACGTTCACTGGTGTCATCGGTATATGAGCTAATATCTAGTAGAGTCCTGCAGATCAGGGCGGAGATGTCTGTACTCAATCTTTGGGAGGCTACAGTGATATCTTAGGAAATATGGACTTTCTTGCTTCTATCTCGTTCATAGTATCCTTGAAAGTTTCTTGAAATCTCACTTGTTCTAGTTCACTCTTCTGTAGATGGTTCATAGGAGATCGTCAGCTTCTGGCAGAGGAGAGCCTTCGACCCCTGCACCTCTGACTCCAGCTAGGGGCCGGGGTGGTTGAAAAGGTAGAGGTAGAGGTCGTCCCTGAGCAGCGGTACATGCTAGAGCTGTTAAAGTTAAGATAGAGCCTGATTATGAGTATGAGCAAGAGTTTATTCCTGAGCAGCAACATGTGGACTCGGGGACAACCTAGGTGCCACCACCTCCAATGCCAGCTTCAACACCAACTTCTATACCAGCACCAGCCCCAACTCCTTCGTCAGATATCCAAGGTTTGCTTCTACTGCTACTTGGTATGTTTAGTGGTCAGCCATCTGAGGTAGCACATACATCCCTTCAAGGGGTAGCCCTGGGTGTTCAGAGTTCAGGAGCGCAACCTGCTACTGCGGCTCCCTGGGCTGAGGTTATTCCAGTTTCAACTATTGCACAGCCTCTCGCTCCTCGCCCATTTATGACAGAGATAGAGCAGAAGGCTTTGGGCAGATTTTTAAGATTGGCACAGCCGATGTTCGCTGGTACTCCTGGTCAGGATCCACATGACTTCATATCTACTTGTGAGGAGATTCTATATCATTTGGGGTTGTTGGAGACTCACGGTGTTGGGTATACTACTTATCAGCTGGAGGGCCCAGCGAAGTTATAGTGAAAGGCCCAGGTTGCTTGCAGACCGTCTACATCTCCCCCATTACCTTGGTAAGAGTTCTATGAGGCCTATATTGCATCGTAGGGAGAAGTTCACTAGGTTGATGCAAGGTTCCATGACCGTATCTGAGTACGAGACTTGTTTCCACTAGCTTGCTCCATTCGGGGCCATGATTATGCCTACCGAGCCTGACAGGATTCGTAGATTTGTTTAGGGGTTGAGATCAGAGCTCAAACAGACAACTGAGGTGTTAGTTTCTAGCGGAAGATCCTTCTAGGCTATAGCGGATCATGTTCGTACTATGGAGGACTTATACCATCATGATCACGGGGCCAGATATAAGAGGCCATAACATCAGGGCAGCTACAGTGGTTCTCATCATAGTGGTAGGGGTTCAGGCCAGTGGGGCCGAGGTTATCATCCACAACAGCACCAGGGTCAGTCTAGTCGACCGGTTTAGGCTTCTGGTAGTTCCCAGTTTGAGCAGGTTCAGAGTAACTAGCAGGGTTCCGATGGTCAGACTTTAATGGGTACAGTTTTGGGGCATCAGTCCATGGTGGCCACACTGGAGTAGCTAGTTCATCCAGACAGTATAGACCGTCAGGGCCTTGTTATGAGTGTGGAGTCATTAGGAACTATGCCAGAGATTTCCCCCAGCGGGGTACAGTTCAGCCGGCTCAGCCAGTGAGAGAAGTTCAGCCACCAACTAGAGGAGGTGCTACTCAGGGTCAAGGTGTTGCCCCGTGTGGCAGGGGCAGGTGGTAGGGATGGCAGTCGGTCAGGTGGTGGTCATCGTCAGTTTTATGCGATCCCTGGGAGACCAGAGGCCGAGGCCTTGGATGCGGTGATCACATGTATGATTTCTGTATGCCGCCAGTAAGCTTTGGCTTTATTTGATCCTGGATCTACTTGCTCATATGTATCTGCCTACTTTATGCGTTGTTTGGGGTTGTCTAGTGAGCCATTATCTATTCCTGTATTTGTATCTGCCCCAGTAGGAGATTCTTTTGTAGTGGATCGGATTGTGAGATCATGTTTGATAACTGTTTATGCTTATGAGACTCGGGCAGACTTGATGATATTATACATGTTAGATTTTGATGTGATTCTGGGCATGGACTGGTTATCCCCTCATTGTGCGGTCATGGATTGTTATTCCAATAATGTTACCATAGCCGTGCCCAGCGTATCCTCGGTGGTGTGGAAGGGTTCTGTAGGCCGCGCACTATCAGGGATCATTTCTTGTGTTTGTGTGAGGAAGTTGATTTCTCGCGGGTGTTTAGCTTATCTAGCATATTTCCGAGATGCTAGCGCTGGTACCTCTTCTCCTGAGTCGGTTCCTGTGGTTAGAGATTTTGTAGATGTGTTCCCTACTGACCTGCCAAGCCTTCCACCTGAGAGAGATATTGACTTTGCTATCGAGTTAGAGCCGGGCACCAGCCCCATTTCTATTTCTCCATACCATATGGCTCCACCTGAGTTGAGGGAGCTTAAGGAGCAACTTCAGGACTTGTTAGCTAAGGGTTTTCTCAGGACGAGTGTGTCGCCTTGGGTTTCCCCTCACTACTAAAAAAGGCTAAAAAGAGACGGCCAAAAGGGACGATGGCCGTTGCTTTTTTGGCCAAAAGCGATGGAAAAGCGATGGCATCACTTCCGTGGGAAAATGGCCTGTCGCTTTTTCAAAAGCGACGCGTCGCTTTAAAAGTGACGGACTGCATAGCAAACAAAAAAGTGGCGCAATTTTGTTTTTCTCCATAAAAGCGATGCAGTCCGTCGCTTTTTCTGGGTATTTTTTTTAGAATTCAAGAAAAGCGACGGACAAAAGAGACGCTGTCCGTCGCTTTTCTGCATTTTTTCCAGCTGTAAAAATATGCATTTTCAATATGCACCACTTGCCATTTACAAAACTAATTCAAATACAGCCCAAATCAGCACTAATTACTGTCACAACATTCATAAAGCGACTACAACATCAACAAGAAACTAAATATGAAGTAAAACATTAATTAAATACATAAAAGATCCACCCATAGGACCTACAAAATATTTCAAAATATAAAAGAAGTACAAAATTATAAATAAAGTGTCAAAAAACTTATGCAAACTAAAAGAAAGTCAATCTAAGAGGCTCGACGGTCTAGCACATATCTTTATCTTTCTCCTTCCGTTGTCTCTCAGAATCTGCCAAGGCATAAGTTGTGCAATCTGCCATCACCTGATGACATCTATATGCAAATTTACAATAAAATATATAAATTTTTTTATAAATATTAAAGAAAACCATAATCATAAGTATTAAAGAAATTAAAATCATAATCATAAGTATAAAGAAATTTACATACTAGTCTATAAGTATTAAAGAAAATCATAATCACAAGTATTAAAGAAATTAAAATCATTATCATAAGTATAAAACAATTTACATACTAGTCTATATTCTCCCAATCTTCGTCCTCACTTGATTCGTTTTCATCAGTCTCCCATTCTTCCTCATCACTTGTTTCATATTCATCGTCCCATTCTTCCTCCTCATTTATTTGTCCCTCAAGATTTGCGATGGCAATCAACTCATCATCAGAAACTTCTTCTAATATGTGTTGAGGATGTTCTAGATTGTTTTCCAACTCAGCATCCACTGCTTGATGAACAACTGCGACATCATTCTGGTATGCCACATCTAACACATTCTCAATTTCAATCCTACCCACATGCTTAGTTTTTATGACCACCCACCAATCAACCATATCTCTGCACAACGGATATGGAGCATAATACACCTGCTTAACATTTTGTGCAATGATAAAAGGATCACAACGACAATATTGTCTCGTATGCTTTACTTCAATTATATTAAGTTGTTGATTCACCTTAGTACCTTTATGTGAAGGATCAAACCACTTGCACCAAATTAGCACTATCTTTTTTTTTGGCCAACCAGGATATCTAACTTCAATAATCTCTTGTATGACACCATAATATTCAACAGTTTGGCCATTACCATCGACATCACCTTGAATGCACATTCCTCTATTATTACTTTTCTAATACTTAGAAACTTCTTCAGTTTGAAACTTGAAGCCATTCACACAATACTTAGTAATCGTCTGAATTTGACTTTCAGGCCCAAGTGCAACATCTCTCATCAATTATGGATGTTCGATAGTATTATGTTCATAAAAAACCTACAAATTAAATTTTAGTAAATGAGTATATTATACATGTTGATTCAATCTTAAGCGTAAATGAGTAAATGAGCTTTTACACACTTACATATTTTTTCAGCCAATCAGAAAAGTTTGTATATATGGCATCTGTCGCGCCCCATTTTTCTCGCGGAAAAGCGGGTTTCGACGTGACAACTCTCTTTTAGGAAGAGAGGGTGAACAGTCGCCACCTAACGAATTTAAGGCGCGTTAGGGCGCCGTTCTAACTAATTACAATTAAATTAAATTTTATTTTTTAAGTCTACGCAACCAGAGAATTGGGTAAGGGTTCAAATTACCTCGAAAGGAAGGTGTTAAGCACCTTTCGAGGTCCACAAATGTGGGTCCCTGCCGGATTCGTTATTTATGTGGGAATAGGTGATAAATAATAGGTCAATTAATTAAACTAAAGACTATATAATCAAACAAGTAAGACCTCATTTAAAATAAGTATTTAAGCCAATTTAATTACTAAAATCTAAATGAGAAAATCATGCATGAGTTAACGCAATAAATAAATAAGTGAAAAAAAATCAGATAAGCGAGAAGCCAGAAGTGACACAATGATATAGGAAAAGGGACCTAATTACTAAGTGACTTAGTTAACTACCCCAAACAGATGAAAAGAAACAAACCTAGGTTAATTCTAACCTATTCGGATCAGCGCCCGGCTTATTATCGGAGACAATTCCAAAGATATTGTCGTATTCTGCTCGGGTCGATTTCCATCATATCTGTCTATCTACCCGCCTAAGTTGGTTATTAAAATTATTATTAGCCTAAAGCGTACTAAAGAAATGAAAAATCTAGCGTACCTTAGTATGCCTACCCGTCCCAACTTAATGTCCAAGAGGCATTGGACTACTATTTTGGATATGGGTCTAGACAATAAGATTCCAAGGCTACTTAGTGAGACTCGAGATTAACGTCATACAAAACATAGATGGACTTTAAAACAAGTAGCACAGAATGGTTTCGAATAAGCCTCACAATTCATACAATTAATACTTTATGTAGTTAAACCTATGGGCATGATATCTAGGGATTGAGATAGGCAGGAATAAAATTGATTTAAACTTATAGGCATGATGACTAATTAAATGTAACTAAACTGATTCCCATATGCCGAAACTTATAGTTAAATAAATTGCATGCTAACACAAGTTTTAACTTATAGGCAGGGTTGCTAATTTAATGCAGAAACTGATTTTAACATGCTGAAAGTGGTTTAAGCATGCTGAACTGAATTTAAACTGATTTTAAATATGCTGACGCAGATTATTTATTAGACATGATAATTAATTACATAAGTTTAAAACCTACAATCATAGTTATTGGTTTACATGCAGGAACAGATTTAGGCAACTGATTATTTAAGACACTAAATGAATGAATTTTTTTTTAATCCTATAACATGGTAACTAATGAATTAATATGCTAAACGAATTCAGATCCTATAGGCATGGTATCTAAACGAATTAATATGTTGAAACCTTGTTTAGATCCTATAGGCATGATATCTAAATGAGATAATATACTGAAATAAATTTAAATCATATTGGTATGCTATCTAAAAGGTTTAACATGCTGAAAACTTATTTAGTATTATAGGCATGGTAACTACTTGGTTTTAAAAATGCTGAAACAGTGACCAAATAAATTAGAACGTTGAAACAGATTGACTTATAGGCATGGTTTCTGATTTTAAACAACGAAGCAGATTTTAAGACTTAAACATGATTTCTAACAAACAATACTAATACAAACTCTATAGTCATAATTTCTAACCAATGAAAATTAATAAAATCCTATAGGCATGATTTCTACGGTAAGCAAATAGCAGGTAGTATTCCCCTCCCCCATAGCAGTCCCTTAAGTATTTTATTACATCGTCGGAGTTTATACAATAAATTATTACAGACCAAATAAATGAATGAGAAAAGAATTAAAAGAAAATAAAAAGAATCCAAGTCTTTGGAGACTCCCCACTCCCGGGCAACTCTTCACTGCGTAACCTGTCAAATATAACATAGGATTCGGAGGATCCTAATATGACCCATAGAACTACCATTGACATGTCAGAGTTCCTGAGAATCTCACGGATTCTAGGCAGTGCTTATGTCAAGGCATGGGAATACATTAGGACCTCCGTATTCCACAAAATACAATGAAAACAAAACCGAGCCAGAAGCAAAGGTGATCACATAAACCAACCAACAATAAGAAAGAATTAACTAGTCTCTTTTGCAACTAATAGTAGCCTATGATTAAGAAACATATCAAGCCAACATGAAGCGGATTTTAAGTATACGTCAAAGATATACATAGAGCAACCATAGATGAACATAGGCAAACTAAAGTACACGTTCTAAACCATTAGTAATCACATGTATGAATTAAAGTATGCATCGATAGAGACTAACCAATGAACTGCAAACAACGAAAAAAAATATTCAGAGTCCCACACTTAGCAATCAACAGCTTGTCCAAAAGAAGAGAGTTCTTAAGATATGAGAGTGGTGAATGTGTAAAGTCTGAAAATAATGAAGAGAGGGACTGATTATATAGTGGAGAAGTATATTGATTAAGGGAAAGGATATCAATCACATAAGTCATCTCTTAATTGCAGCCAACTGAATCAATTAGTCATAAAAAAAATCAAATGTACCATAATTAAGCAAGTACTACAGTGGTGAGAAATAATTAGGGGAGGGAAGAAGGTATTCATAGAATCAATTAAAGGGACCATTTACTTTAAACAAGTGCCAAATCAATTTAGGAGCCAAATCATGCCAATATTACCATAATAATGCAAGTAAAGAAATTAAAGGAAAATGAATAAAAGGGAGGAAATAAGTGTTCAACCGAAACAATCAAAGGGAAATCTTTTCCTTACATAAGAAAACAAATTGGATAGGTTCGAACTTACCTTAAACAGAATAACTAAAGCCATGAAATCAGACTAGTTTTGGCCAAAAGTAATAGACTTGAAGGCTGTCATAATTCGAATTTTAACCAGAGAAGTAAAAGGATCATTTAGAGCAATCAAAGCCTACTAAAAATAGATCAGTACCAAAGTCATATGTTAGAATCCCCAATTATGAATGACATATAAGGATGCTGGCCAACCAGAAGGAAATCAATGAATAAAATTTGAGCATATCTTTAAGTAAGGCAACCAACTTTTGAATTTCAAGTACTACTATAAGGAAAGAAATCAATAGGCAAGTTCCTGATAAAATTCAAGTTCATACTCGTAGCACAAAGAAACGAACACATTTTGGCGGGATAACCAGTCATCCACACTGTTCAAATAGAGAATCAAGCAAGTAAACAAGCATACGTAGGATGAACACAACCTTAAAACTCCAATCAGACGCAACCTATTCCAGAATTAACATGGTTCACAGTGATTTAGAGCCTTCACGCATGATAGTATATGATCACAGAGAAGCAAATTCAACACGAAATCATTCAACACTAATTAATTTGTCAAGAACACGGTCAAACAGAATCGAAACGTATTTGAGAAGACCGTACCAAACAGATTTAGAGTTGAAGTATTCAACAGCAATTAGAGACCTGATCAATGTTCAACCCTCAAGGCCATTGATGCGATTCATAGGTTATTCACTGACGCTCTTTGAAATTTGCAGGAGCAACTCTCGAAATTGGGGATTTGAGTTTTAATTGGAAAAAAAATAGGAGTAGAGTATGGGGGTTTGAGTGAAGAAGATGAGAGAGGAGGGTGTACGGGGGTCTATTTAGTGTTGGCCGAAGAGAGAAGGGATGGGCGGTGATGTGGGAGTTTGCTGGAGCAGATGGTGGCGACGATGGAGCTCATCGGAGATGGAGCAGCGGCGTTGAGAGGAAAGGAGGGCGGCGGCGAGCGTGGTTTGCTGGAGAAACGAGGAGCGGAGAGGCAGGGGAGATGCAGTGATGGTGGAGGACAGTGGTGGTTTCTGGTGGGGTTCCACCGGAGCGGCGGTGCGGTGGCGAGGCAGAGAAAGGAGAAGAGAGAGGGGAGGTCATGGCGACAGAGAGAAAGAGGAGAGAGGTGGCGGCTGTGGTAGTGTGTTTCGCTGGTGGTAGAGCAATGGAGAAGGAGGCGGCGGTGTTGGGTATGTTGGAATGAAGAGAGAATGGAGAAGAGAGGATCAGAGAGGGGGTGGTGATGGAGGGAAAGAATGGGATTAGGGTTTTTGTAGTTTAAAGGGCAAGAAAAGAGGTGGAGTGATCTTGGCCGTTGATCGTGAGATCAACGGCTGAGATTTAATCTCAATAGGTCAGGCATATTGGGGCAATTGAAATTGAATTTGGTATTTAAGATTAGGCCTAAATTGACTCAATTTAGGCTAGAATTGAAATAAATTGGGTAGAAAGGGGCTAGGATTTAAATAATTTGAGATTAGAAATTGAATTCGGACGGCTATTTTATAAATAAACTACCACATATATAAAATTTAGTAGATAAAATAATAATTAACGATAATTATCAAAAGATAAATTATTTTAACAAAAGAATAAATTACGTATATGACATGTAATATCATATGAAATTTATGATAAAAATAGTAATAATAGAGAATAATTATATATTTATATACTAATTTTAAAGTGTTAATACGTAATTTATCAAGTAAAATTTAAAATAAATTAATATTAAAAATAATTATTATTATTAAAATAACAGCCCGAGAAATGTATAGGGAGGTCAAAATTGGGTGTCAACAGCTGCCCCTTCCTTGCTCGGGAATGAAGCATGAATTATCGGGCAAGGAACGTTGACTGAGTAGCCAATTTTGTCTGACCAGAGGCGTAGCTCTTCGAAATCGGAGAAACAAGGGGGAATTATAAAAGAGCTGCAGCCGAGACTTCGGCTTCCAAGTCGCCTACATATCCCTGTTTTTACGGGAATCAGGCCATGTGTAGTTCTGCATTTAGAAACGAACGAGGCTTCTAGAGAAGGTATACAACCGAACTTCTGGACGAAGACGTAGTTGGCACGAGTTGATGAGATTTGAGCGATTAGCTGGGAATAGCACGCGAGCAACGGTCCCGTGTTGGTGATATAAGGATAAGAAAGGTTGTGTTTTGGAAGCGAAGACGATGGTTAATCTCGTTTCTTGGCTTGTTCAGCTTTCGGTGCCTGTAATTTCTATTATAACTAGATAAAAGATTAACATTTAAATAATAAATAAAGTAAAACATGATGCAGGTTCCCTTTAAGACTATGAAAGGTTGCTTAAGACGGTAAAAATGATGTCTTTAGCGATGATATCTCAGGGTCATGATACGTAAAATTTAATCCTCGGGCCATGAAATGATGTCCGCGGGCCATGAAAATGATGCCTTTAGACGATGACGCCTTTGGAGCATGATGAGCAGAAAGTGAATCCTTAGGCCATGAAATGATGTCTGCATGCCATGAAAATGATGCCTTTAGACGATGACGCCTTTGGAGCATGATGAGCAGAAAGTGAATCCTTAGGCCATGAAATGATGTCTGCAGGCCATGAAAATGATGTCTTTAGACGATGACGCCTTTGGAGCATGATGAGCAGAAAGTGAATCCTTAGGCCATGAAATGATGTCTGCAGGCCATGAAAATGATGCCTTTAGACTATGACGCCTTCGGGGCATGATAAGCAGAAATTAAAGAGAGCGTATCTGTTTTAAGTTGTATAGCATGACGTTTTGGCAGAATATTTTGTTCCATGGTAGCTTGTCGATGCGATCTCGGGCTCAATGTAGTTTCGGGCACAATGCAATTCTCGGGCCAAAATGTAATTCTCGGGCCAAATGCAATTCTCGGGCCAAATGCAATTCTCGGGCTCAAAATGCAATCTCGGGCATAATGCAATTCTCGAGCCAAATGCAATCTTGGGCTCAATCAAAATTCTCGGGCGTAGTGTGATTCTCGGGCCAAAATGCAATCTCGGGCACAATGCAATCTCGGGCCAAATGCAACCTCGGGCCAAATGCAACCTCGGGCCAAAAAATGCAATTCTCGGGCCAAATATAATTCTCGGGCCAAATGCAGTCTCAGGCCAAATATAATTCTTGAGCCAGATATGATTCTCAGGCTTAATGCAAGCTCGAGCCAAATGCAATTGTCGGACTAAATATAATTCTCGAGCCAGATGTAATTCTCGGGCTTAATGCAATCTCGGGCCAAATGCAATTCTCGGGCTCAAATGCAATCTCGGACATGATGCAATCTCGGGCCAAAATGCAATCTCGGGCACCATGCAATTTCGGGCCAAATGCAATCTCGGGCCAAAAAAATGCAATTCTCGGGCCAAATATAATTCTCGGGCCAAATGCAGTCTCGGGCCAAATATAATTTTTGAGCCAGATATGATTCTCAGGCTTGATGCAAGCTCGGGCCAAATGCAATTCTCGGGCCAAATATAATTCTCGAGCCAGATGTAATTCTCGGGCTTAATGCAATCTCGGGCCAAATGCAATTCTCGGGCTCAAATGCAATCTCGGACTCAAATGCAATCTCGGACATGATGCAATCTCGGGCCAAAATGCAATCTCGGGCACAATGCAATCTCGGGCCAAATGCAATCTCGGGCCAAAAAATGCAATCTCGGGGACAATGCAATCTCGGGCCAAATGCAATCTCGGGCCAAAAAATGCAATTCTCCTTTGAGGGGATAGAGTAGCTTAGCTTTCTTGCCATATTTTGATGACGGTGTTTGCCTTGATGCTGCTGAGACAATTCTCAGATTTGTACCTACTAGTTCTGCGTTCAAAGAAAAATTGTTAATTTGTAAAAAGGGGAGGTTGATTTGTGCATCTGCTCTTGGGTGCATCTGTCCTCCTTGTTATGTGTCTGCGGGCCGTCGCACTCTCTTCGGGCACTCGCTCGAGCAGATAAATGAATGATCTTTGAAATAGAATTTTGAGATAACTTGCTTTGAAAAGGGAAATCATAACCCGTGACATGCTTTGAGACATCACAACATCTTATTATCTTTGCGTTTGGAGTGCAGCTCCGATGAAATTTTTGAGGGTTCTCAAAAATTTCTGCCCCAGTGTAGAACTTGTCTCTCGGCTAGAAAATTTTGTAGAATGAGCGATCGCTTGCTGCGAATTTTGAGGTTCCCTCAAAATTTCCTGCCCAGTCTTACGATTCATGGTAATGCTTTTCAGATGGAATTTTTGAGATCCTCTCAAAAATTCTGCCCCAGTTATAATGCTTGATAGAGGGAAAATGAAAGGTTTTATTATGATAAGACCGAACTCCATAGGAGCGCCTACGTATCCCTCTTAAACGGGAATCAGGTCGAACGTAGTTCCTTTTACAAGGTAAGGAAGAACAACAGAAATAACTTTCTCTTAACTTCTCAGATGCAGTATCTTTTGACGGCGTCGGAATTGATAGGCTTGGCCACACTTCACCGTCCATTTCTGCTAGTACGAGTGCTCTACCATCTGAGCAACATCCCCTTCTTTCTTGATAACCCAAATAGAGCCTTCCAGATCCCCTGCCTCTCCAACTTCCAACATGTTGACCTGATGATTTGGGAGCGGATTGTTGGTGACATTCGGAGCTGGGTCTTTCAACTGAATAACATTTGTATCAATTAAC
>QJPP01003323.1:0-83870 GCA_003996215.1 Jaltomata sinuosa
AGGCATAGCATGGCCACAGAAGAAGGAATGAACCACAGCTAGTAAATCATCTGCAATAATCTCCCAGCAAGGTTGAAAAAATTTTCCGTTCATACCATCCGGGCCGGCAGCAGAATTTGGATTCATGGAGAAGACAACTTGTTTCAATTCTTCAAGGCTAGCATAGCTTGAAGACTATCATTCTGATCATCTGTAACCATTCTGGGGATGTAGTTCAAAATATTCTCAGGAACGTAAGCCTCTTCACCAGTAAAGATTTTCTGAAAGTGATCACAAGCAGCTCTAGCAATCGGTTCATCACCCTGAATATACCCCCCATTTTCATCTGTAACCTTGTGAATAAATAACCTTCTTCTTCTACCTCTAATCAAAGCATGGAAATACTTAGTGTTGGCATCCCCATCCTTAAACCATTGGAGTTGAGTTTTTTGCTTGAGAATAGCTTCTTCTAGCTTCAGAAATCGTATGTATTCGGCATTAAGAGCATGCAGATTCATTCTATTCTCCTCATTATTGGTAACTATGAGATTATCTTCCGCAACTTTAACAAGTTCTTCATACTCTTTGACCTTAGCAAAAATATCACCAAATTGACTTCTCGACCATTTACTAAGGGTGGAAGAAAGTCTTTTCATCTTCTGGTGGAAAGACCACATAGGATTCCCTGTCATCTCTTTGTCCTAACAAGACCTCACGGTATCAAGAAAGGTGGGATTATCTACCCAACAATTCAAGAATTTAAAATATTTTATAGCTGTATCTTGTCTAACATTCATCTCCAGTAGCAGGGGGTTGTGATCATATCCAGTAGAAGGAAGATGAGTAACAGAAGTGTGAGGCATTGTAGATAACCAACTGTCCGACACCATAGCTCTATCAAGTCGTTTCCAGATTCTAACATTCATATCTCGCTGATTACACCATGTGAAGTCCGAACCATGATACCCCAAATCCGTGAGCCCACAAGCTTCAATAACCCCAATAAACTCAAAACTTTTCTGCATGTTGTAAGGAAGACCTCCAAGATTCTCCTCGGTAGAAGTAATAACATTAAAGTAACCAACCGTGCACCAAGGAAGACTAGAAGTAGCATGATGAAGTAGTCTATCCCAAAGAGGCCTTCTGAGAATATCTTTGCATTTTGCATAAACAAATGTCATGAGAAAAGTGATTGGATGCTCAACATGAATAATCTCACAAGTGATCTGTTGGTCGTCCATATCAATAACTCTACATTCGACTTCTTGAGTCCAGAAGATCCAAATCTTACCATTAGGATTGCAAACTGCTTTGTCCATAGCAAGGTGAAGTCTGAAACTCTGAAGATGAGCATTACTGGAAAAAGGTTCAAGGATGGAAATAATGGAAGTTTGGTGAATATGTTTGAGTGACTTTAACCTGTCTGTGACACCTTTGGTATTGATACCTCTAGCATTCCAAATGATTGTGTTTATCATTGATTGGATTTGGATTTAAAGGACCTAGTATTTGGTCTGCTGGGAGGAGCAGGGATGTTTGTAATTTTGGGATTGTGGTGGATGCCTCTGGGAGAAAGACCATGTTCATCAGCTAACTGTTTCATTTCGTCATCTGTGATACTAGTAGTAACTCTGGAGGGAGCAAAAGCTTTACTCAAATGTTCAGCAGTCTCTTCATCTTCTTCATGTTCAACCTCACCTTGGAACTCTTTGTCAAATTCATCCTCTGAATGAATAACCCTGTACTCATCTTCTTCATTTTCATTTTCAGGAGGTAAAGTTGGAGCTGCATTGAAAGTACATTCTGGAGGCAACTGAGTGTTTAACGGAGCAAGAGAAATAGAAATCTCATTATCAAAGTCAGGATTTCTAATGGGAGTAGTTTGATCCATAAGAACATATTGCGAGCATGAATTTGCAATCAACTGATCATTGGTATCACGAGTACAATCTGCACTTGTAGCAGTAGTTTGTTGTCTTTCTTGTTGCCTCTTTCTAGATTCTCTTCTCTTTCTAGTTTTAGCATTAGAGGTCGGATTAGAGTTACTAGAGCCAAGCCTGAACTCTAAACTTGTAGCACTGGATGCTGATTTTTGGTGCTCAAAATCATCCGAATTAGCAGCAACATCATGAGTACTAGGCTGATTTTCAGAATCGGAAGCTTGCACATGGCTTGGACCCGAAAGCTGATCATCTGAACCAATACTAGGACCATTTTTCTGAATCAAGTCAACACCCAAAGTCTGAACAAAGTCTGATTTCAAGCCCGGAGCATTTTCTGGAACCATATCAACATGATGAACTGATTTACCCAAGTGTTGAGACTGATCTAAATTCTGAGCCCTATCAGCATTCAAACTCTGAACCAAATCAGTAACCAACTTCTGAATATTTTCTGAGCCCACAAGGTCATGAATTTTCTGAATCAAATCTGTGCTCATAGCATTTTGATAAGTAATGGCAGCAGGATGAACTGTAGTAGAGGCTCTAGAGTCATTCATATGGTCAACCAAAAGGTTCTCATGCAAAACATGAGACAAATCCCTCCCCTTGGATACCCCTTCCTGCAAGTTAGTAAGTTTCTCCTTTTTCCCTCCATCCGTACCTCCATCAACTTCAGAATCAGATAAAATATCAACAATAATATTTGAGGGGTCGCAGGGGTGTGGGAGCATTGAGTCAATACCTGGGATTCCTTTGCTTTGGAATTTTTCCACATCACAAGGGGGTTTCAGGGGAGTGGGAATAACAGAGTTCACAGGGAGGTGGGGTGGTTGATCCTGCACACCAGGATCAACATAATCTATAAGAGTTTGATGAGTTTCAGCTATGATACCTGCTTGGTTTTCTTCATGGATTTGGTGAGTTATTTCTTTTTGTTTACCGGGAGAAACCGGTCTGTAAACTTGTTTTTGTTGATGACCTCTGAAGTTCTTTCTCTTTTGAGTTTGCCATTGTCCTTCCTGTTGGTTGTTGTTATCATTCAGAGCATTTTGGTACAACCTTTTGGGACTAGAAGTACTAGCAACAGCTTGAGAAGACTCATCAATTTTGGTCAATTCATGATTCTTTTCCCTTGCATCCTGGTTGTTCTTGGTACCTGAAACACTAGCAAAGACATTAGTAGCATCGGAATTTGTATGATGGGATACAGTTACCTGAGAGGGGTCTTGAT
The DNA here is from genome assembly GCA_003996215.1 of Jaltomata sinuosa. Classification (NCBI taxonomy): domain Eukaryota; kingdom Viridiplantae; phylum Streptophyta; class Magnoliopsida; order Solanales; family Solanaceae; genus Jaltomata; species Jaltomata sinuosa. Next base: position 3,154 of record QJPP01003323.1, read on the forward strand.
TATTTTCGCCTGTTCCATGCTTATTAACCTTGCCATTATTCTTTCCTTGGGCATCTGCATCTTTCTCTTTGCTTTCATCATCTCTTTGTTTCGCCTTACAAGAATGCACGAGATGACCATGGTGTTTGCAATAGGAGCAATAGTCAGGAATACGCTCATACTAGATAGCTTGCCATTTGCCATTGGTAATATCATCTTCATCAAAACCAAGCCAAACATGATGGGGTCTCTCTTTAGTGAGATCAATTTGGATTCTAACCTTTGCCACACTACCTCTAGTCTTCTGAAGGGATGCAGCATCAAGGTAAAGAGCTTTACCAATAGGAGACAGTAAAGCCGTCACAAATTCCAAATAATAACAATGCCATGGAAGCTCGGGGAGAATAACCCATATAGGGACGATAGGAGTTTCTTCCTCAGGTTTGAACGTAGGAGTCCACACTTGCAATCTCATCAAATGACCATCAATAAACATTCTTTGCTTTGTCCAAACCATAATATGATCATCTTCATTCTCCAAGTCAATGTAGATGTGCTTGGAGTTAAAGTGAGCAATCTTAACCCCTCCTTTCAACTGAGTCTGAAGAATGAAATTCTTCCTAATAACTTCCATCTTGGGCATGGTATTGTTGAATTTCCCCACCAATGTATATTTGCATCTAGAAGCAATTTTCACCATATAGTCATCCTTTTTGAAAATCACCGCTGGATAGCCTTGTTTGGTGGTAATTTTGGGAGGGGAGAAGTCAATGGAATTGTGATCTTTGACTTGTTTGGATTTGAGTCTAGTGGCCCAAGGTTGGGTCACCGTAGGAGCAAAAGGTTCCGGGATCTTATTGGTTTTGGCATTTGAAACGGAGTTAGGATTGGTTTTTCCGTTGGCGTTACCATTAGGATCAGGTTGGTTATCTATCTCGGAGTTTGGAGACATGGTATGATCATTTTGGAGGTTTGGTTTAGGAGGTAAGATACTTGTAATAGGCGGGAAAGTCGGTTTTTGAGGGTCATTTGGGATAAACTTGTTGAAATTGTTGGTGAGTTGAGAAAATGAATCAATGGGGGGTTTGTAGGTGGTTTTAGGATCACCGAGAAACTTGGAGTTCGCCAAAACAGTACCGAACGTGGGCCCGGCGAGCAAACTATTTTCGGGACTGATTTCGGAGGTTGGAATTTTTGAAACGGAGTTAGGATGGTTGGAAAAATTATTTTCTAGGTTGGAAACGTTCGTGGGGTGATGGGGAATGATCTGAGATGAAGAAACAAATTTTCCGGCCGCCGGAGCTTCAAGTTCGCCGGAACAGTGAACAATTTGTTCATTTTCCGAGCTTTTTTCGAAATTCGTCTCTTTTGGAGGTGATATGGGAGGAGGTTTTGGGTTTTCTGAATTGGTGGAGTTGAGGGGAGTATTTTGGTATTGATTTTGGATTTTTCCGGTGATCGGAGCTCCGTCGCCGGCGGTGGGGGGTGGCGGCGGAACCCTAAAACTCAAATTCGTTGAGTTTGGCTCGGAATTTGAAGGGGGTTTTTGTGTTTCCACACTTGCTGAAGTATTGCGCACAAAACCCTCAAGTAAATTTCCAATTTGGTTAGCCGTCGCCGGAAATCGGCAGTGGTGGCGCTGCAATTGAACTTAAATTCGTGGCGATTTCCTCAGTATTTTTTGGGGGTTTTTGGTGGGTTGTGTTCACGAGAGAGAGGCGCACCTTTTGGTATTTGTTTTCCTCCGCCAGGTCTGCCGGAGTACCACCGTCGGCGGTCGGCGTGACGGCGGCGGCGCTACACTCTTCCAAATCAACTGAAAATTGACGGGAAGGTGCGCCTTGGGATGGGTAACAAACCCCAGTAGGTCCGCCGCCCAAAAGAACACCGGAAAATGGTCGAATTTGAGCTCGACAGCCGCGATTTTCGCCGGATTCCGTCGAGAATTTCAACTTGTCCGATCTATCAATTGGCAAGGCCAAATTGGCTGAATTTTTACTATGTTGTAGCTCTTTAGTCAATCTATAATCCTCAATAGGCACATTTGCAGAAATCATAGTTGAATTCGTTTGAGAAATATTTTTCTCAGCAGCAGAAATTTCGCCGGAAAACGTGACTGCAACCCCTGCAGTGTTTTGCGTTTTCCCGGAGTTGTGAGTGGAGTTTTGGCCTGAATCCAGTGGCCATGGCTCCGTATCGGAATTCCGCACATGATGGTGGTGGTCCGGCAGCCTGGGGTGGCCGTCCGGCGACGGGGCGGCCATTTTACTGATGCTGTCTAGAGAGAGAAAGTAGAGAGAATATTTTTAGAGAGAGAAAGGGTTTTTTTTTTGGGATTTAGGGTTTAGGGTTCAGGGTTTAGGGTTCAGGGTTCAGGGTTTAGGGTTTAGGGTTTAGGATTCAGGGTTCAGGGTTTAGGGTTTAGGGTTCAGGTTTTTTTTTTTTTTTTTAGTTTAATGACCCTTGAGGTGGGTCAGGGGCTGAGCAGCACCCCCAGGCCTTAGCATTAATAAAACAAGCAAAAAATACAAGGAGGGGGACATAGACCTTACCTCCGATCCTATGGTGGTTCATAAGTCGGCCAGCCTACTAAGGCCGGCTAACTCATCCCCGATACTAGAAAGGAAACCTAGAAACTATGCACCTACGAGAGGACTCCTCTCAATACAAAGCATCTAGGAAAGCAATAAATAAGGGAGACTCTCCCCTTTACAAAATAAAAGGAAAAGCCTAGAAAAGAAAGAAATTCATCATAGAAGCTATAAACTAACAAGAAAACAGCCTAGATGAAGAACGTCAAGTGTCACGAAGAAGCTGCAGCTGGGTGCTTAATCCGTAGATGCAGCACAAGGAATAAAGTCATGGCGGTTTTTTAATCCTTTTGGTCTTCAGTCGTCTAAGACTAGCTAGACCAACCTTGTCTAGCTGGTAAAAACCTCTAACACTGTGCGGCAGCTGCTGGGTAGTAATATAGTGACCCGGAGTAGTGAGAGTGTGACTATGCTTAGATAGAGCATCTGCAGTAGAATTGGCTTCACGGTATGCATGAGTACAAATAAAGTACTGAAACACTGTAGAGATGTCCGCAAGCCACTGAGTAAGGTGATGGAGATTCCATGGAGGTTTAATCTGATGACTTATCCACTTAGTAAGCAATTCAGAGTCAACTTCCAGAATGACATGTTGGAAGCCCTGTTGTATGCACCATCGGAGTCCATATACAGCCGCCTCTAATTCCGCTTGGTTGTTGGTTCCTACACCTAATGGTACAACATAAGCAAATATGAGGTTACCTAAATGATTGCGAAGAATGCCACCAGCTCCAATGATTCCCGGATTACCCAAGGCACTACCGTCAGTATTAAGCTTGACAAGACCAAGCTTGGGTTTAATCCAGGAAATTTTCATAATTTTCATCTCCTGAGTGCATGCATCAATGCAGGCAATAGTCTGGATCCAGTTAGAAGGCCACTGGATATAGGGAAAAGCAACTCTAAGAAGGTTGGAGATGTCTTTGAAAATCGCAAACTTCACTCTCGCAAGATTTGAATTTTCCCCCCCATATTTAGCCGCACACCTGTTTTTCCACAAGTTCCAACAGATGAAAATGGGGGTGGAGTGTAGAATGAGCTTCTGAACATCATTTCTATGCTTGCATAGCCACCATCCCATAATAAGAGTCTTGAGCGGAATTGTTTCATGACTAATCCCTAGAGAAGCCGAGAAATAATTCCATATGTTTCTTGCAAAATGGCCGCTACTGAAGATATGATCAATAGTATCCGGACCCGGGCTGTAGCAACAAAAGCAATCTGAAGAATCATAGCCAAAAGAAGTGATCTTCTCATCAGTTGGCAACTTACCCCGAAAAGCTCTCCAAAGAAGAAAGGAAACCTTAAAGGGAATATTTTTATGCCAAGTGAAATGATCGGATAATGTCCTTGTTCTATGATGTCTCACAAGGTGCCATGCCGAAGAACAAGTGAAGTTGCCATCAGAATTCAGCTTCCAAATTGCTTGATCCGGAGTGTCTGGTTGAAACTGAATTCTAGTAGAAATAATAAGAGGAATGAGCTGTGGAGGAGCAATCTGATTAATCATCTCTATGTTCCATTCCCCGTCGACAAGAAAATCCGAAACCTTGACATTATTAGCTCTCCCATTTTCCTGTCTGAAATTAGCTAAGGGTCCAACCCCTAACCAGTCATCCCACCAGAAGCAACAAGAGCCCGAATGTAGTCTCCAATGGATATGAGGTTCTGCATTAGCTTTGTTGCGCATCATATGCATCCAAATAAGTGATTGGCCAGTGTCCCATTTTTTAATAATGGGATTCGCCCTTTGGCAGTATTTAGCTCTCAGAAAATCACCCCAAAGTGTAGGTTTGGCCCTGAAAATCCACCATTGTTTGTATTGAAGAGATTTACACACATCTGCAATTCTTCGCACTCCAATACCACCTTCATCATAGGGATAGCTAAGATTTTTCCATGAAGACCAGTGATACTTTTTCTTTTCATCTTTCCATCCCCAAAAGAAGTCAGCAGTGACACTTTCGATCTGTTTCATAGTAGTTTTTGGAGGAGTAATGGCCGAGAGAAGATGAATGGGAAGTGACTAAGGACATATCTCACAAGCGTGTCTCTACCACCATAACTGAGGATTTTCGAATGCCATCCTCTAATTCTGCTAACCACCTTAGATACCATGTCTGTGAAATACATAACTCTCTGTCTACCGATGTAAAGAGGACATCCCAAATAAGTAATGGGACTTTGCTTCTGATTGAAACCAGTAACCTGCTTCACAATATTCATATTGTCCTGGAGTGCATTAGGTTCCATCATGAAGTGACTCTTGTTCTTATTGATAAGCTGCCCCGAAGTCTGTTCATAAAGGGTCAAAGTCTTCATGATAAGCTGTAGTGTTTCCTTTCTGCCGGAGGAGAAAATAATAATATCATCCGCAAAGCTCAAATGATTAATTTGAGGACCTCTTTTCTGCATATAAAACCCGTGGTAGAGATGATAATTGTGAAGACTATTCAGCATCCGAGACAATACCTCTGCGCCTAAAATAAATAGGACAGGAGCAAGTGGATCACCCTGCTTGAGTCCTCTGGTAGAGTGGAAAAAACCATGTCTAGACCCATTAACAATGACGGAGTACCAATTGTTTGCCATAGTTCGCCAAATCATATCAATGATTGTCTCACCAAAACCCATTCTTCTCAGAACCAGACATGTGTAAGACCAAGAAACTCTATCGTACGCTTTAGCCATGTCTAACTTGATAACCACATTTTCACCGTCAATAGGCTTCTTGATACCATGAATTATCTCCTGAGCTAACATGATGTTTTTAGAGATACTTCTTCCTTTTACAAAACCAGACTGGTTGGGTGAAATAAGGCCGGGAAGAATAGGAGCAAGTCTAAGGCAAATGAGTTTTGAGATAATTTTGTTGGTGAAGTTGCTGAGGCTAATGGGTCTGTAGTCTGAAAGCGTACTCGGATGGTCTACTTTTGGGAGTAAAACCAAACAAGCATGTGAAAAGAACTTAGGCATAGCATGGCCACAGAAGAAGGAATGAACCACAGCTAGTAAATCATCTGCAATAATCTCCCAGCAAGCTTGAAAAAATTTTCCGTTCATACCATCCGGGCCGGCAGCAGAATTTGGATTCATGGAGAAGACAACTTGTTTCAATTCTTCAAGGCTAGGCATAGCTTGAAGACTATCATTCTGATCATCTGTAACCATTCTGGGGATGTAGTTCATAATATTCTCAGGAATGTAAGCCTCTTCACCAGTAAAGATTTTCTGAAAGTGATCACAAGCAGCTCTAGCAATCAGCTCATCACCCTGAATATACCCCCCATTTTCATCTGTAACCTTGTGAATAAATAACCTTCTTCTTCTACCTCTAATCAAAGCATGGAAATACTTAGTGTTGGCATCCCCATCCTTAAACCATTGAAGTTGAGTTTTTTGCTTGAGAATAGCTTCTTCTAATTTCAGAAATCGTATGTATTCAGCATTAAGAGCATGCAGATTCATTCTATTCTCCTCATTATTGGTAACTATGATATTATCTTCCGCAACTTTAACAAGTTCTTCATACTCTTTGACCTTTGCAAAAATATCACCAAATTGACTTCTCGACCATTTACTAAGGGTGGAAGAAAGTCTTTTCATCTTCTGGTGGAAAGACCACATAGGATTCCCTGTCATCTCTTTGTCCCAACAAGACTTCACAGTATCAAGAAAGGTGGGATTATCCACCCAACAATTCAAGAATTTAAAATATTTTATAGCGGTATCTTGTCTAACATTCATCTCCAGTAGCAGGGGGTTGTGATCAGATCCAGTAGAAGGAAGATGAGTAACAGAAGTGTGAGGCATTGTAGATAACCAACTGTCGGACACCATAGCTCTGTCAATTCGTTTCCAGATTCTAACATTCATATCCCGCTGATTACACCATGTGAAGTCCGAACCATGATACCCCAAATCCGTGAGCCCACAAGCTTCAATAACCCCAATAAACTCAAAACTTTTCTGCATGTTGTAAGGAAGACCACCAAGCTTCTCCTTGGTAGAAGTAATAACATTAAAGTCACCAACCGTGCACCAAGGAAGACTAGAATTAGCATGATGAAGTAGTCTATCCCAAAGAGGCCTTCTGAGAATATCTTTGCATTTTGCATAAACAAATGTCATGAGAAAAGTGGTCGGATGCTCAATATGAATAATCTCACAAGTGATCTATTGGTCGTCCATATCAATAACTCTACATTCGACTTCTTGAGTCCAGAAGATCCAAATCTTACCATTTGGATTGCAAACAGCTTTATCCATAGCAAGGTGAAGTCTGAAACTCTGAAGATGAGCATTACTGGAAAAAGGTTCAAGGATGGAAATAATGGAAGTTTGGTGAATATTTTTGAGTGACTTTAGTCTGTCTGTGACACCTTTGGTATTGATACCTCTAGCATTCCAAATGATTGTATTTATCATTGATTGGATTTGGATTTAAAGGACCTAGTATTTGGTCTGCTAGGAGGAGCAGGGATGTTTGCAATTTTGGGGTTGTGGTGAATGCCTCTGGGAGAAAGACCATGTTCATCTGCTAACTGTTTCATTTCATCATCTGTGATACTAGTAGTAACTCTGGAGGGAGCAGAAGCTTTAATCAAATGTTCAGCAGTCTCTTCATCTTCTTCATGTTCAACCTCACCTTGGAACTCTTTGTCAAATTCATCCTCTGAATGAATAACCCTGTACTCATCTTCTTCATTTTCATTTTCAGGAGGTAAAGTTGGAGCCGCATTGAAAGTACATACTGGAGGCAACTGAGTGTTTAACGGAGCAAGAGAAATAGAAATCTCATTATCAAAGTCTGGATTTCTAATGGGAGTAATCTGGTCCACAAGAACATATTGCGAGCAAGAATTTGCAATCAACTGATCATTAGTATCACGAGTACAATCTGCACTTGTAGTAGCAGTTTGTTGTCTTTCTTGTTGCCTCCTTCTAGATTCTCTTCTCTTTCTAGTTTTAGCATTAGAGGTCGGATTAGAGTTACTAGAACCAGGCCTGAACTCCAAGCTTGTAGCACTGGATGCAGATTTTTGATGCTCAAAATCATCTGATGTAGCAGCAACATCTTGAGTACTAGGCTGTTTTTCAAACTCTGAATTTCGCACATGGTTTGCACCCAAAAACTGATCCTTTTTAACACTATTTGAACCAATACGAGGTACATTTTGAGGCTGTTTTGCAGGCGCACTATTACTACCATGTTGGGGCAGCTTTTGCAACTGGTTAGAAGTCAAAAAGGAGCCCAATACATGCTGCTGATCAGCACCAAAAACAGCACCAAAAACAGAACTATAAATCGGTGGAGAAGTCATCAAAGAGGTCTGTCCAGTAGCCAGATTAGAACCCTTAACTTGCTCATTTGCTGAACTGAAATCAGTGCCATTTTCATGCATTTGAGTAGAGACATTACCAGGGATTTGAGAACTACTAGCAATGGACTGAGTAGGACCGTTTTTCTGAACCAAGTCAACACCCAAAGTCTGAAATAAGTCTGATTTCAAGCCCGGAGCAATTTCTGGAACCTTACCAACATGATCACCTGATTTACCCAAGTTTTGAGACTGATCTAGAGATAAATTCTGCACCCCATCAATATTCAAACTCTGAACCAAATCTGCAACGAACTTCTGAATATTTTCTGAGCCCACTAGGTCATGAATTTTCTGAACCAAATCAGTGCTCATAGCATTTTGATAAGTAGTGGTAGCCGGATGAACTGTGGTAGCAGGGGCTCTAGAGTCATTCCTATGGTCAACCAAAAGGTTCTCATGCAAAGCATGAGACAAATCCCTCCCCTTGGATACCCCTTCCTGCAATTTAGTAGGTTTCTCCTTTTTCCCTCCATCCGTACCTCCATCAACTTCAGAATCAGAAAAAACATCAACAATAAAGTTTGAGGGGTCGCAGGGGTGTGGGAGCATTGAGTCAATACCTGTGATTCCTTTGCTTTGCAATTTTTCCACATCACAAGGGGGTTTCAGGGGAGTGGGAATAACAGAGTTCACAGGGAGGTGGGGTGGTTGATCCTGCACACCAGGATCAACATAATCAAGAGTTTGATGAGTTTCAACTATGATACTTGTTTGGTTTTCTTCATGGATTTGGTGAGTTATTTCTTTTTGTTTACGAGGGGAAACCGGTCGGTACACTTGTCTTTGTTGATGACCCCTGAAGTTCTTTGTCTTTTGAGTTTGCCATTGTCCTTCCTGTTGGTTGTTGTTATCATTCAGAGCATTTTGGTGCAACCTTTTGGGACTAGAAGTACTAGCAACAGCTTGATAAGACTCATCAATTTTGGTCAATTCTTGATTCTTTTCCCTTGCATCCTGGTTGTTCTTGGTACCTGAAACACTAGCAAAGACATTAGTAGCATCGGAATTAATATGATGTGATGCAGTTACCTGAGAAGGGTCTTGATTATTTTCGCCTGTTCCATGATTATTAAACTTGCCACTATTCTTTCCTTGGGCATCTGCATCTTTCTCTTTTCTTTCATCGTCTCTTTGTTTTGCCTTACAAGAATGCACGAGATGACCATGGTGTTTGCAATAGGAGCAATAATCAGGAATACCCTCATACTGGATAGCTTGCCATTTGCCATTGGTAATATCATCTTCATCAAAACCAAGCCAAACATGATGAGGTCTCTCTTTAGTGAGATCAATTTGGATTCTAACCTTTGCCACACTACCTCTAGTCTTCTGAAGGGATGCAGCATCAAGGTAAAGAGCTTTACCAATAGGAGACAGTAAAGCCGTCACAAATTCCAAATAGTAACAATGCCATGGAAGCTCGGGGAGAATAACCCATATAGGGACAATAGGAGTTTCTTCCTCTGGTTTGAACGTAGGAGTCCACACTTGCAATCTCATCAAATGACCATCAATAAACATTCTTTGCTTTGTCCAAACCGTAATATGATCATCTTCATTCTCCAAGTCAATGTAGATGTGCTTGGAGTTAAAGTGAGCAATCTTAACCCCTCCTTTCAACTGAGTTTGAAGAATGAAATTCTTCCTAATAACTTCCATCTTGGGCATGGTATTGTTGAATTTCCCCACCAAAGTGTATTTGCATCTAGAAGCAATTTTCACCATATAGTCATCCTTTTTGAAAATCACCGCCGGATAGCCTTGTTTGGTGGTAATTTTGGGAGGGGAGAAGTCAATGGAATTGAGATCTTTGACTTGTTTGGATTTGAGTCTAGTGGCCCAAGTTTGGGTCACCATAGGAGCAAAAGGTTCCGGGATCTTGATTGTTTTGGCATTTGAAACGGAGTTAGGATTGGTTTTTCCGTTGGCGTTACCATTAGGATCAGGTTGGTTATCTATCTCAGAGTTTGGAGACATGGTATGATCATTTTGGAGGTTTGGTTTAGGAGGTAAGATACTTGTAGTAAGCGGGAAAGTCGGTTTTTGGGGGTCATTTGGGATAAACTTGTTGAAATTGTTGGTGAGTTGAGAAAATGAATCGATGGGGGGTTTGTAGGTGGTTTTAGGATCATCGGGAAACCCGGAGTTCGACAAAAAAGTTTCGGACGTGGGCCCGGCGAGCACACTGTTTTGCGGACTGTTTTCGAGGGTTGGGATTTTGGAAACGGAGCTAGGATGGTTGGAAAAATTATTTTCTTGGTTGGAAATATTCGTGGGGTGGTGGGGAATGATCTGCGAAGAAGAAAGAATTTTTCCGGCCACCGGAGCTCCAAGTTCGCCGGAACAGTGAGCTTTTTGTTCATTTTCCGAACTTTTTTCCAAATTCGTCACTTTAGGAGATGAATTGGAGGGAGGTTTTGGGTTTTCTGAGTTGGTGGAGCTGAGGGGAGTATTTTGGGATTGATTTTGGATTTTTCCGGTGGCCGGAGCTTCATCGCCGGCGGTGGGGGGTGGCGGCGTAACCCTAGAATCACAATTCGTTCCATTAGGAGTTGAATTTGGGGGGGCTTTTGATATTTCTACACTCACCTGGTTATTGCGCACAAAACCCACCAAACAATTTCTGATTTGGTCGTCAACGGCGGCGGCGCCGCCGTCGCCGGAAATCGCCTGCGGTGGCAGTGTGCAATTACTCAAATTCGTTGAGTTGTGGCCGGTAGAATTTGGGGGTTTTTGAGGGGTTTTACTCGAAAGAGGGAGGCGGTCATTTTGGCTATGGTCTCCCATCGTCAGCTTCGCCGGAGAATCATCGCCGCCGGCCGGCGTGACGGCGCCGCCCCTATCTTTGTCGATTTGATCTGAAATTTCATGGGGGGGGTGCGGAATGAGATGAGCAACAAACCCCAGGGTGTCCGCCACCTTGAAAATCGCCGGAAATTGGTCGAAAATCACCGCGAAGGTCCGACATTTTGCCGGAATCGGGCGTTTCGCCGTTTTGATCATATCTCACGATTCCTTTGGCCAAATCCTCAGATTTTTGAGTATGTTCTTCGTCAATCATGGATCTATCATCCCTAATAGCTGATTTTTCATTAATCAATTTTCCTTGAGACGAATCAACAATTTTGTCATTGACATTGTTCTTGAGCAAACTCGGAACTGATACCCCTTCAGTGTTTTCCAATTTGCCGGAGTTGTGGGTGGAATTTTGGCCTGAATCCGGTGGCCATAGCTCCGTATTGAAATTGCGCATCTGATGGTGGTGGTCCGGTGGCCTGGGATGGCCCACCAGCGGCGGGGCGGCCATTTTTCTGATGCTGTCTAGAGAGAGAAAGTAGAGAGAGAATTTTTTAGAGAGAGAAAGTCCTTTGTGTTACTTTGAATTGTGTGTTTGTGGTGCAAGGTTAAATATGGCAGGTCTTGGACTTAATGATTTGCCCTTAGGTCCTATCGGCAATAAGGACCTGTTATGCCCCGAGGCTACCCACTAGACGTAACACGGGACCCAGGACTATAAGTATCCTAAGCTAACCCTTGGTCATAGCATAACTCAGATAAATCAATAAATAAGTGGAAGCATACTAGGAAGATCTGAAATAAAATGGATAGATAATCAAGTCGAGTAGGAATACACATCCAAAGAGGAGACCCGAATACTGTCTATGTCAGAGAAGCCTCTGAATAACATAAAGAGTTGCTGGGACAAGACCCCAGCTAACTCAGAAATCTGAAATGAAAACATAAAAATGGATACTCTATTACTAGCCCTCGAATAATGAGGACTCACCAAAATCAGCTGAAAGTCTGGCATAGTCTAGCCACGAGTCTGAGTGTAAGAGCTTGAATCTGCATCGTAAAAGGATGCAGCACAAAATGCGTCAGTACTATAGGATGTACTGAATATATGAGATAAACAGGAATCTGAGATAAACATGCTAAATAAATTCATAAAGTTGAAATCATTCTATAAGTGTAAAACTAAAATGCAAGAGACTCAATGCAATGCCAAAACAAGTTATACAAATATCATAGTAATCATAATGGTCCTGAAATCTGAAGGCAAAGAGTCAATGCATTTTAAAACTTGATATTATTTCTGTGAGAGGTTCTCCAACCGACATAGACCATTCGAGCTACATGGAATTCGATGTATACGCCCCATCAAAAGGACCCAATATACCTTTCCAAGATATAGAGGCATGATTGTGGCATGATCACTAAATCTTATGCCCAACTGAGGGGACTTAGAACCTATAGGGGCACGTAGTTTTGGGACTAAGGGTACTCTCACCCTGTCCAACTCAGTGCTAATACTACTCCAAAAACATATACATATAGCTCATAATACTTACGACATATCTGATGTCAAAACTATTCATAAATTAGGTAGACATATCTGGATGCCAAACCTTTCATAAAACATAAGGAAATATATAATGTCCAAAACTGTTGGAAAAGCATAAAGACATATCTGATGTCATGCAATTCATAAGTCATGAATCTTAAAGCTTTGCAAAACCATAATTCAAAATATACTTCCTTTCTAATATCATAATTTGAAGAATTAGGAATGCAATTTCATGAAAATAGAGGTCATGTTATCAAAACATACCAATTTTACTTGAAGCCATGCAATTCAATGAAATCATGCTAAACTTCATCATCAACATAAGGGATTTTGAAATCAACTGAGGAACTTCAATTAAATCATAGAAATGTAATAAGAAATCATGAATTCATGCCTTAGGAGAAGACCCATAACTTTTTCCCCAATTTGAGTAAGAACTGTAATTTAGAAATCCATAAATTCAATTTAGAAGATTGGGGTTTTGGACATAAGGGTAGAGAGAATCCCTTATTGAATACCCACATACCTTGGTTGAAGCTAACCCACTTGAAATTGAAAAGAAAAGGAGACTTGAACTTGGAGCTTGAGACTTGGATCTTGAAAGAGTTCTTTTCCTTTTTTGGGAGATGAATGAAGATTTGAGGAGGGACTTAGACTAATGAGGGTGAAAACCCTTCTAGAAATAGTCAAAACGACCTCATTTAGGAGTTAAAAGGGTGGATACTGACTAAAATACAGCTGGGATATAATTAGGAAAAAGCTAGAAAAATTTGACTTTCAGGGACCACATACGGATTCCACGGCTCGTAGACCAAACCATGGCTCGTGGTTTCCATCCGTCATTCCTGGTCAAGTGAACAGGCTATAGAAGGCAGCCTACGGGTCAATAGGATGGATCGTAGAACAGATTATGGCCCGTCAAACTAATTTGTCATTCCTAAAGTACTTGACAGGTCTCTGATCAGGTTTCACGAGTCAACAGGATGGTCTGTGGTTCAAACTATGGGCCGTAGACTTGACTCGTGGTTCCTAGGAATCAGTCAGTCCTCAGGTATGATACCACGAGTTGACAGGACAGGCCTTAGACTGAACTACGTTTCGTAGAACCAACTCGTGGTTCTCAGACCAAAGTCTGAGCCTGAAAGACTTAAACCACGACTCCATTCCACAACCCGTGGTTCAGACCACAGTCCGTGGTTTGAACTCGCGAACCCTGAAAGGCTTAAATTTTTTTGAGATTCTAAGTTTAAAAGCTGAATAAATTTCTAGGGGATTACAATATCTCCCCCTTGGGATCTTTCGTCCTCAAATGAAGACTAAACAAGGGAAAACTGAAGAGAAAAAAGCCCAACCAATCAACAATACATGAAATCTGAAGAACAGACATGATGACTGAGCTTGCAACTTAAAAACATGACTGAATCAACTTCAAAAACATGAATACATGCTAGGATCATGAGGAAAACTGATGGAATAGAATCGGAGGAACATACTAAGGAGGAAACTATTACCTCAAGCTGAAATAGAATCGGAAGGGAAGAGATGAGGGTACTTGGCTTTCATGGCTGCTTCTTCTTCCCAAGTAGCTCCCTCAACAAGTTGATTCCCCCAAAGAACATTTAACGAAGTGACTTCTTTGTTTCTCAACCTCAGAATCTGACGATCAAGAATCTCTATGGGAACCTCTTCATAAGTGGGACTATCCTTCACACCCACATCCTCCAAAGAGATAATCAAGGTTGGATCACCAACACTCTTTTTCAACAAGGAAATATGGAAAACTGGATGAACCGCTTGTAAATTCGATGGCAAATCAAACTCATAAGCAACACTACCAACTCTCCTCAAGATCAGATAAGGACCTACAAAATGGGGACTAAGCTTCCCTTTCTTGCCAAATCTCATAACACCCTTCATGGGTGACACCTTCAGAAAAACCCAATCATCAACCTCAAATTCTAATTCCCTTCTCCTCACATCCACATATGATTTCTGTTTACTCTGAGCGGTCTGGAACCTCTCCCTAATAAGTTTAACCTTCTCTATAGTCTCATGAACCGAACCTAGACCAATCAAGGCTGACTCACCTACCTCAAACCAACTGATATGAGACCTACACCTCCGACCATAAGGTGCCTCATAAAAAGCCATCTGGATGCTAGAGTGAAAGCTGTTGTTGTAGTCAAACTCGATAAGAGGTAAGTGATCAACCCAATTACCTTTGAAGTCAATCATGCAAGCCCTCAACATGTCCTCTAAGGTCTAAGTGGTTTGCTCTGCCTGGCCATTCGCCTGTGGGTGAAAAGTTGTGCTAAGCTTCACCTGAGTACCAAGACCTATCTGAAACGATCTCCAAAATTGGGAGGTAAACTAGGTACCTCTATCTAAAATGATAGACACAGGAACACCATGCAATTTGACTATCTCCCAAATGTAGAGTCTGGCATAATCATATGCTGAATCAGTAGTCTTAACGGCCAAGAAGTGGGATGACTTAGTCATCTGGTCGACGATCACTGAAATGGAATCATGTTGCCTTCGAGTACGAGGCAAACCTATAATGAAGTCCATATAGACCGCTTCCCACTTCCAAGTAGGAAGGTCAATATCCTGAGTCATTCCACCTGGTTCCTGATGCTCTACCTTTACTTGCAGATAGTTGGGACACTTAGCCACAAAACTGGCTATGTCCCTCTTTATACCATTCCAACAATAGACTTCCCGTAGATCATGGTACATCTTGGTGGCACCGAGGTGAATAGAATATCTGGAACTATGTGCCTCAGTCAGAATCTATTGTATCAACCCATCTACATCAGGCACAATTAATCGACCCTGATAGCGAAGCACACCATCTCCCCCTTGGGAGAAAACATCAACTCTTTGTTGATGGACTGCACCCTTTAGCTGAAGCAAAATGGGATCACTGTCTTGCTTTGCCTTCACTTCAGCTACCAAAGATGATTCGAAACCATTCTGAACAATAACACCACCTTCTGTCGAGTTCATAAGGAAAACTCCCAATCGAGCAAGCCTATGAACCTCCTTAATCAATTCCTTCTTCCCATCTTCAACTGAAGACACACTACCCATGGACAATCTACTAAGTGCATCCTCCATAACATTGGCCTTACTCGGGTGGTAAAGCACACTCATGTCATAATACTTAAGAAGCTCAAGCCATCTTTTTTTTCACAGATTCAACTCCTTTTGAGTGAACACATATTGAAGACTCTTATGATTGGTGAATACATCCACGTGCACCCCATACAAGTAATGTCTCCAAATATTCAAAGCAAAGACAACGGTTGCTAACTCAAGATCATGAGTAGGGTAGTTCTTATCATGAGTCTTAAGCTGTCTCGAAGCATAAGCAATCACTTTACCATGCTGCATCAACACACAACACAAACCAATCCTAGAATCATCACAATATACAACAAAATCCTCTAGGCCCTCGGGTAGATCCAACACTAGAGCTGTGGTCAATCTAGTCTTCAATTCCTGAAAGTTCTTCTCACAAAGGTCAGACCACTGAAATTGTACCTTCTTCTGACTCAACCGAGTCAAAGTGGCAAGAATGGAAGAAAATCCTTCCACAAATCTCCTATAGTAACCAGCCAAACCCAAAAAGCTCTTAATATTCATATGGGGAAGTGGTTCTAGGCCAGTTCTTTACTGCCTCGATCTTTTGAGAATCAACTCAAATACCATCTCTAGTCATAATGTGACCCAGAAAAGCCATAGACTGCATCTAGAACTCACACTTGCCAAACTTAGCAAATAACTGTTGGTCCTTGAGAGTTTGCAACACCACTCTCAAATGGTCTGCATGCTCCTCCTCACTCCGAGAATAGATAAGGATATCATAAATAAACACAATCACAAACATATCCAAATACTGCTTGAACACACAATTCATAAAATCCATAAAAGCTATGGGAGCATTCGTTAGACCAAAATACATCACAACAAATTCATAATGGCCATACCGAGTCCTTAAGGCGGTCTTCGAGATATCACACTCTCTAACACAAAGCTGATGATAACCGGATCTAAGGCCAATTTTGGAGAACAAACTAGCACCCTGAAGCTGATCGAACAAGTCATCAATCGTAGGGATGGGATACTTATTCTTGATTGTGACCTTGTTGAACTGCCTGTAGTCAATACACATCCTGAGGAAACCATTTTACTTTTGCATGAATAAGACTGGGGCACCCCATGGAGAAATACTAGGCCAGATGAAACCCTTATCAAGAAGATCCTTCAACTGATCCTTTAACTCTTTAAGTTCTGCAAGAGCCATTCTGTAGGGAGGAATAGAGATAGGATTTGTATCTGGAAGAAGATTGATCCCAAAGTCGATTTCTCGCTCGGGAGGGACTCTGGGCAAATCTTCGGAAAACACTTCTGGGAACTCATTCAACACAGGAACAGACTGAAGGGATGGGGTTTCGGACTCCACGTCCATAACCTGAACTATATGATAAACATAACCCTTAGAAATTATCTTCCTATCCTTAAGATAAGATATGAAATGACCCTTCGAGAATGGAGGACTACCTTGCCACTCTAAGACAGGCTCACTTGGAAACTTGAAACTGATAACCCGAGTACGGCAATCAACTAAAGCATAACAAGCATGCAACCAATCCATACCAAGGATAACATCAAAATCAGTCATCTCCAACTCTACTAAATTCGCTGAAGTGACTCTATGAAGGACTGAGATAGGGCAATTTCAGTAGATTATTTTGGCTAGGACAGACTCACCAATAGGAGTAGAAACATAAAAGGGTTCTAAAAGCAATTCAGGACAAATTTCGAACTTGCATGCTATAGAAGGGGTCACAAAAGATAAGGAGGTGCCGGGGTCCAACAAAGCATACATATCGAAAGAGAAGAGTTTCAACATACCAGTAACAACATCTAGGGAACCCTTCTGGTCCTGACGAGAGGACATGGCATAACGAAGGTTCTGGCACTGACTACCAGAACTAGAAGAAGTGCTCTGCTGGGCTAGTCGACCTTTTGAAGCTGCTGGGGTAGATTGAGTCCTGCTACCACCCTGACCCTTCTTAGCTTAAGGACAATCTCAAATCTTTTGACCAACCTGACCACATCCATAGCAACTCTCTCTACCAGCTAGACACTCACTGGGATGATTCTTTCCACAATTAGTGCAAATGGGGTAGGAAGGCCCTTTTGCACCACTCCCCTGAGAATAAGAGCCTGCACCTCTACCAGACTGATCATGATGAGTCCTTGAGGCTTGAGAAGGATCACTAGTAGTAGAATGCACATGTCTTGATGACTTCTTCTGAAATGAGGAGGGATGTCCACCACCGGACCTCTGATGGCCAAAACCTGAACCCTCAAACCTATATCGCTTGTTATCCCTAACCATCACCCTAAGCTTGTCTCCCTCGATCTGGTGAGCATGAGTCATAAGCTTGGAGATACTCATGTCACTCAATAGCATAACAGACCTAAACTCCTTCTTTACCAAATCAGAAACCCCATAGATATACTTGCTCATATGATCCTGCGGGTCTGCTCCCATAGAGGGAGCATACCTAGACAACTGAGTTAACTTCAAACTGTACTCCTGAATAGTCATGTATCCCTGTCTCAAGTTCACAAACTCCTCAGCCTTCGCTTGTCTCAACTCCCTCGAAAAGAATAAATCAAGGAAAGCCCTCTTGAAACACTCCCAAGTCATAGGGACCACGTCCCTAGTCCTAGCTTCCTTCCATTGTGTGAACTAGATATGAGCTACATCTTTGAGTTGATAGGATGCCAACTCGACACAATCAACACCAACCACTTGCATCACATCAAAGATTTTCTTCACTTCATCAATAAAATTTAGTGGATCCTCATTCACTTTCGAACCCCAAAACTTTGGTGGGTTCATACGGATAAAATCACGAACTCGGGCTACTACCCCACCTTAAGGATGGACGGGGATAGGAGTCGGACGGTTGGCCTGAGCATCCATGGTCTGGGCTAGCATATTGATGGAATTTTTGAACTCCTCATTTGTGACCTCGGGAGTCAAAATCGGAGGAACAGCATTTCGAGTGGCTCGGTGAGGCATAACACATCGAGGCATACTCTAAAACGTACAATGAAAGGATTAAAGGGATATCAGAGTTAAGTTCTATCACACGGTATTATCATGAAAGAAGTGAAGTTTTTCTAAAACATCTCATAGCTTCCCTATCATAAGTGTGGCGCGCTTCACACATATGAAAGAGATTCTACTCGATGTGTCTTTCAGACATCCTAGGACTCTTGAACCTGAGGTTTTGATACCAAGTTTGTCACACCTCGAGGCTACCCCCTAGACGTAACATGGGACCCAGGACCACAAGTGTCCCAAGCTAACCTTTGGTCATAGCATAACTCAGATAAATCAATAGATAAGCGGAAGCATACTAGGAAGATTCGAAATAAAATATATGGATAATCAAGTCGAGTATAAATATACATCAAAAGAGGAGACCTGAATATTGTCTATGTCTGAAAAGGTTCTGAATAACATAAAGAGTTGCTGGGACAAGACCCCAGCTAACTTGGAAATCTGAAATGAAAACCTAAAGATGGATACTCTATCTCTAGCCCTCGAATAATGAGGACTCACCAAAATTAGTTGAAAGTCTAGAGTAGTCTAGCCACAAGTCTGAGGGTAGGAGCCTGAATCTGCATCGTGAAAGGATACATCACGAAATGCGTTAGTACTATAGGATGTACTAAATATATGAGATAAACAAGAATCTGAGATAAACATGCTAAATAAACCCGTAAAGCTAAAATCATGCTATAAGTGAAAAACTAAAATGCAAGAGACTCAATGCAACGCCAAAACAAGTTATACAAATATCATAGTAATCATAATGGTCCTGAAATCTGAAGGCAAAGAGTCAATGCATTTTAAAACCTGATGTTATTTCTGTGGGAGGTTCTCTAACCAACATAGACCATGTGAGCTATATGAAATCCGATGTATACGCCCCATCGAAAGGACCCAATATACCTTTCCAGGGTATAGAGGCATGACTGTGGTAAGATCACTAAATCTGATGCCCAACTAAGGGAACTTAGAACCTATAGGGGAACATAGTTCTGGGACTAAGGGTACTCTCACCCTGTCCAACTCAGTGCTAATAATACTCCAAAAACATATGCATATAGCTCATAAGACTTACGACATAACTGATGTCAAAACTGTTCATAAGTTAGGTAGACATATCTGAATGCCAAACCTTTCATAAAACATAAGGACATATCTAATGTCCAAAACTATTTGAAAAGCATAAAGACATATTTGATGTCATGCAATTCACAAGTCATGAATCTTAAAGCTTTGCAAAACCATAATTCAAAATATACTTTCCTTTCTAATATCATAATTTGAAGAATTAGGCATGCAATTTCATGAAAATAGAGGTCATGTTATCTAAACATACCAATTTTACTTGAAGACATGCAATTCAATGAAATCATGCTAAAATTCATCATCAACATAAGGGCTTTTGAAATCAACTGAGGAACTTTAATTAAATCATAGAAATATAATAAGAACTAATGAATTGATGCCTTAGGAGAAGACCCATAACTTTTTCCCCAATTTGAGTAAGAACTGTAATTTAGAAATCCATAAATTTAATTTAAAAAATTAGGGTTTTGGGCATAAGGGAGTAGGGAATCCCTTATTGAATACCCACATACCTTGATTGAAGCTAACCCACTTGAAATTGAAAAGAAAAGGAGACTTGACCTTGGAGCTTAAAGTAGTTCTTTCCCTTTTTTGGGAGATGAATAAATATTTTAGGAGGGACTTAGGCTAATGAGGGTGAAAACCCTTCTAGAAATAGTCAAAACGACCTAATTTAGGAGTTAAAAGGGTGGGTCATGACTAAAATACCCCTGGGACATAATTAGGAAAAAGCTGGAAAAAGTTGACTTTTAGGGACCACAGACGGATTCCACGGGTCGTAGACACAACCACGGCTCGTGGTTTCCATCTGTCATTCTTCGCCAAGTGAACAAGCTGCAGAAGGCAGTCTACGGGTCAACAGGATGGACCGTAGAACAAATTATGGCCCGTCAAACCAATTTTTCATTCCTAAGGGACTTGGCAGGTCTCTGATCAGGTTTTACAAGTCAACAGGATGGTCCATGGTTCAAACTACAGGCCGTAGACTTGACTCGTGGCTCCTAGGAATCAGTCAGTCCTCAGGTCTGAAACCACGAGTTGACAAGATGGGTTGTAGCCTGAACTACGATCTGTAGAACCAACTCGTGGTTCTCAGACCAGAGTCTGAGCCTGGCAGACTTAAACCACGACACCATTCCATGACCCGTGGTTCAAACCACGGTCCATGGTTTGGACTTGTGAACCCTAAAAAGCTAAAAAAATTCTGAGATTCTGATTTTAAAGCTGAATAAGTTTTTGGGGTGTTACAGGACCCCGTGGATGGAGTGGAACCAATTCAACAAGATGGATATGCACTAGGCCATCCATGGAATCCTCTTAATCCTCTTAATCCAAGGAACCAACAAGCTCTACCTCATCAACAAATGCCACAACTCAACAAGACTCCCTGATGTTTTTATGAAATGAAGGCTATGCTAGTGTCATTGTGCGATCGAGGATAAGGGAGGGACTTTATCAATCACCAACGTGATGATCAATATGTTCAAGGAGAGTGGGAATTTCATGGGATTTCCCACTCAAAATGCCAACAAACATCTCAAGTACTTTATTGATGTTTGTCACATGAACAAGCAACCAAAAGTCACGACTGAGTCTATACGATTAGGGTTATTCCCATTTTCCTTGTGAGATGATGCTCTAGATAGGTTTGAAGCTTTACCTAGTTAATCCATCCATACATAGGATGAGTTAGTGGCAAAGTTCTTGAGCAAGTATTTTTCACCAGGCAAGATGCTACAATTGAGAGATGAAATATTAAAGTTTCGGCAACTTCCTAATGAAGCTTTACATGAGATATGGGAGAGATACCGTAGGATGGTGAAAGAGTGCCCAAATAATGATATGACAGAAAATATGCTTCTTCAAACATTTTATCATGGGCTCAACACCTCCAATCAATCCTATTTGAACCAATTGGCCAGAGGAAATATCATGAACAAGACATACCAAGAGGCAAATGAGATTTTTGATGAAATGGCGGAGACTTCATCCATTTGGCAATCTAGAGATAATGTGCTCCAAGGAGATCCTTCCATGGTTCAATTAACCAAGGAGATGCAAGCTCAAGGTCATGAAATTGCAAACGTAGCACCCACTCTAAAGTTGCTAGCAAATAACCAACTTTCAAAGCAAGTCAATGCCATGGATAATGTTCAAGGATCTAGTTATAATTCCCTGGATATGAGAAATCAATATCGAGGTCAAGAGGAAATTTATTTTGCCCAAGGTCAAAATCAAGATGGTGACTTCCACGAACAATGTTACCAAGTACAAAAATGAGAAAGCTCAATATGTGGGTAACTATCAAGGAGGTCAACAATTCTCAAACAACCAATGCCAATGGAATCAAGGTAATCAATGGCAAGGAGGAAATCCTAATTGGTCCAACCAAGGCAACCAAGGTTGGAATGGTGGTAATTATGGAAACAAAGGTGGGAATGGCAACAAGCAAGTAAGTAAGGATGGAATAGTCATAATCAAGGCAACCAAGGTTGGAGTGGTCATAATCAAGGATGGAACGGTGGTAATCAAGGCAATCAAGGTGGGAGCTCTTTCCAACAATATCTACAAAAAATCCTACCAACTATCTCCATACAACAATCAAGGCCAATCATCGGGAGACCCCAAACTAAGGGGATTAATGTAAAGGATGATAAAGAACCAAGAGCAATCCAATAAAGAAATGAGAGAAATGAATCATGTGGTGAGCTCCCATACCACTGCAATCAAACAAATAGAGACTCAATTGGTTCAAATTTCCTCTCAATTGAATGTGGACCTCATGGAGTGCTACCAAGTGATACAATTGCAAATACAAAAGGAGATGAGGGTACAAAGTGTGTTTTTGCCATCACTATAACGAGTGGTACTAAAGGAGCCATGTGATTGAAAACAATGATGAATGTGAGGAGGTTCCACATAGAGTTGATGCACAACCTAAGGTAGTTGAATCTCCCCTGGTGACACGCTTCCTATTATTAATGAGTTGATAGAAAAGTCCATTAAGATTAAGAAGGATCTAGTCAAGAAGACTCTTCAAGCGTACAACCATATACCAAGGCCATCTCCTCCATTTCTGAAAAGATTTGTTAAACAACAAGAAGTTGGCCAATTGAAAAAGTTTTATGATATGTTGAATCAAATCACCATCATGGTGCCTTTTGTGGAAGCTCTTAAGAAGATGCGGGGTTATGCTAAATTCATGAAGGACTTAGTAACTAAAAATAAGAACATGAATTTTAAAACCCTCAAGATCACTCATCAATGTAGTGCAATCATCTTTCAAACTAGGGTTAAAAAGATGGATAATCGGGGGGCATTCACCATTCCTTGCTCTATTGGGTTGACAAATTTTGCCAAAGCTTTGTGTGATTTAGGGGAAAGTATCAACTTGATGCCCTACACCATGTTTAAAAGTTTGGGTTTGGGGGATCCTAGACCAACTACCATAAATTTGTTAATGGCAGATCACACATTGAAGAAACCAATGGGAGTCATTAAGGATATTATTGTCAAGGTGGATCATTTATACTTTTTGGTCGAATTTGTGATTTTAGATTGTGAGGTGGATATTGAGATTTTGATCATTCTTGGGAGACCTTTCTTGTCAACTGGGAGATCTATATATGATGTCGCAGTGGGAAAGCTCAAGTTTAGATTAAACAATGAAGAAGTGGTCTTCCACATTCAAAAATCAATGAAACACCCACATGATTATAGTGTGATATTAGTAATTGATATAGTAGATGAAATGGTGGTTGATGACATGGAATATATTACTCTGATGGAGTTTTACAAGCGGTTCTTTCCAATTCAAAAAATGATTCCACGAAGGGTTATGTTGAAACCATGATGGCTTTGGACGGGCTTGGCTCCTATTCATAAAAGCCTCCAAAGTTGTCTCTTAATTTGGAGAACCGAGTCACTCCTCCTACTAAACCGTTCATCATTGAGCCACCAAAGCTCGAGTTGAAGCATTTGCCTTCATATTTGAGGTATGAATTTCTTGACACTAATGAGTCCTTACCTGTTATTATCTCATCTTCTTAGTCAAGTGTGCAGGTATCTCGAACTCTCAATGTGCTTAAAAATCACAAGTTGGCATTGGGATGGTCTATTGTGGACATCTGAGGAATTAACCTTTCTTTTTGCATGCACAAAATCAAATTAGAGGACGGATTTGAGCCAAGTGTAGAACACCAAAAGAGAATCAACCCTCCTACGCAAAAAGTGGTGAAAAAGGAGATAATCAAATGGTTAGATGTCTAGGTAGTGTATCAAGTATTGGATAGCACTTGGGTGAGCCCGTACAATGTGTACCCAAGAAAGGCAGAATGATCGTGGTTTTAAATTACAAAGATGGGTTGATTCCAACAAAGACCATCACCGGATGGAGGGTTTGCATGGATTATAGGAAGTTGAGCATGGCAACAAGGACGGACCATTTTCCAATTTCTTTTATGGATCAAATGTTGGATCATTTGGCGGGTTGTTCTTTCTATTGTTTTCTAGATGGTTAATCGGGTTACAATCAAATCCAAATAGCCCCGTAGGAACAAGAGAAGACTATTTTCGCATGTTCGTATGGTGCTTTTTCTTTCAAATGGATGCCATTTGTTCTTTGCAATGCACCCACAACTTTTCAACAGTGTATGATGGCTATTTTCACCGATATGGTGGAAGATATTTTAGAGGTATTCATGGATAATTTCTCCATTGTAGGTAATTCTTTTTATGAATGTTTGGCCAGTTTGGATAGAATTTTGAAGAAATGTGAATAGACAAACCTTGTGTTGAATTGGAAAAAATGTCATGTCATGGTAGAAGAAGGTATTTTGCTTGGGCATAAGGTGTCTAAAAAAGGTATTGAAGTCGATCCGTCGAAAATTGATGTTATTGCTAAATTGCCTCCTCCAGCTACCGTAAAGGGTATAAGAAGTTTCTTGGGCCATGCAGGATTTTACCAAAGATTTTGCAAAAGTGGTGAACCCTTTGTGCAAATTATTGGAGAAGGAAGCAAAGTTATACTTTATTGATGCTTGCATGATTGCTTTTGAGGAGCTAAAAAGGTGTTTGACATCCGCTCCTATCATTCAAGCCTAATTGGGAGTTTCCATTTGAGCTTATGTGTGATGCTAGTGATGTGGCCGTGAGTGTGGTGTTGGACCAAAAAGAGGGCAAGCTTTTTCACCCAATTCATTATGCAAGCAAGACAATGAACTCCACTCAAATAAACTACACCATCACGGAAAAAGAACTTCTTTCCATTGTGTATGCCTTTGACAAGTTTCATATAGGTTGAAAGGTGGTGGTACATTTGGATCATGCAACAATTTGCTATCTATTGGCCAAGAAGGAGTCCAAACCGAGGTTTCTAAGGTGGATTCTATTCCTTCAAGAGTTTGATAAGGAAATAAAAGATAAAAAGGGCACCGAAAATCAAGTGGTGGACCACTTATCTCAACTTGAAGTGGGGGGGAGACCTTTGAAGGTTGATGAAATCAATGACTCATTTCTGTTAGTGTGTGAATTTTAATGTATGACAATATTATGTATGCAGGAAAATAAAGAAAGTATATATGAAAATCAATCAAGGATCTCTCACCTATGGAAAGAAGCTACTGATTGATTTGAAAGAGTAAAATTTGCAACGACTCTAATTTTGGATCATATATCAAGCAATCAATTAAGGTTCCCTCTATGGAAAAAAGCTATTCAGCCACAAGGCTCAAGGGAATACTTCAATGTTGTATCCATCCCATTAAGGAAGAAGATCAGCAAATCAATGGAGTCAATTTTGACTCAACCTTATTCTTGGAAAATAGATATTTTACATCTTTTTCCAAGGATCAAATCTCTTGTGTTGCTCTCTCTAAAACCTTCTCCATTGGCTCCTCATCTCTTCTATATAAAGGTGTTTGAAGAAAGGAAGATCTTATACACTTAGTCTAAACCTTCTCAAATTCTTTGCTCTACTTTTATCAAGCATTGTATTTCTTAGTGATTTATTGTGTGCTCAAAAAAGTGAGGAGAGAAAAATCATGGCACATTAAATTGCTACTTGAGCCCTTACATTCAAGTCTTTTAAACCAAAACACCAAAAGATCTAGTAGAGAATCCCTTGCAACCCAAAGGGACTGGAGTAAGATCCGTTCTGGATCTCAACCAGTATAAAAACATTTTGTGTCAACTTTTATTTTTCAGCTCTGTTTACTTTATGTTCTTACTACTTGAACCAGTTGACTAAGTAAACCAGGCAGTCAACTGAAAAATAGAAAAAGTAGGCAAATCACCCCCCCCCCCCCTCTTGCACTTTTAATTGGTATCAGAGCTTTGTCTCACACATATTTGCCTAACAACAAGTAAGAAAAGATCATGGCACATCAAATTGCTACAATAGCACTATTCCAAGAAGGAACCTCTCAAACAAGGCCACCATATTTCAATGGTAAGCACTTCTCACACTAAAATATCATAATGAAAGCATTCATCAAGTCCTATGATATAAAAGTATGGAGAGTTATCAAGTTTGGTAACCTCCCTATTACAAAATCAAAGAAAGATGATAAAAATGTAGAAAATGGTGGAACATCAACTGAAGTAATTTCATCCCTGGAGAATTACATTGATGAGAAGATGGAGATTATTCAGACAAACTCCAAAGCCAAAAATGTTCTTTACAATGCTATAAGTGGAGAAGAATATGAAAAAATCTCTTGTTGTGAAATGGCTTAAGAAATGTGGGATAAGCTTGAAGTAACTTATGAAGGAACTAACTAGGTCAAACAAACCATCATAAGTCTTCTGGTGTATAAATATGAGCTTTTCTCAATGAAGGAAGGAGAATCAATTAAAAGCATGTTCACTAGGTTCAGCAAGATCATTGGGACCTCAAGGCATCTGGAAAAACCTATCATGTGAGCGATCAAATAACCAGGATTCTCATAAGTCTCCCTTCTCAATGGCATGCCAAGATATTTGATATTGAAAGCATGAATCTCAAAGATCTCACCTATGATGAACTAAGAGGAGATCTCATTGCATTTGAAAAGACTCATTTGATTAAACGAGGACAAGAAGATAACAAGAAAAAGACTGTGGCATTCAAGGCAATAGAGGATGCTAAAGAAGATGAAAAGGAAGAAGACATTGAAGAAGAAGAAATTGATCTTATCACTATTCAGTAATTGAGAATTATAGAAGATCCAGAAATAGCAGAAGAGGCAAACATAACAGAAGAAGCAAACAAAACTTCTCAAAAGGTAAGTATATCACTGATCAAAATAGAATTGAAGGTAAATTCTATACCTATGAAAAATATGGACATATGGCAAATGAATGTCTTAAAAATGAAAAAAGAATCACAGAGGACACTCAAACCACAAAGCCTTCAGTAGTTGGGGTGATGAAGATATCTCTAAAAATGAGCAAGAAGAACCAAACAACATTTGTTTCATAGCCATCGGAGAAACAAGTGAGGTAAGAAATGAAACTTGCTCTAATTGTTCAAATTTAAAAAACCTATTGGATCGGGCTATTGCTGATCTCAATAGAGTATTTAATGATTTCAAAAATATTCAACAAGAGAAAAGGGACTGGGAAATTAAACTTTAAGTTTGTGATATTGAGAAGGATCTCCTTGATGAGGAAATTCAAGAACTCAAGATGCAAATAAATAGTTTTAAAAAAATCCTCTAGTCAAAGCTCTATAAGATCTAAATAAATAGTTTAAAAAAATCCTCCTGTCAAAGCTCTGTAAGATCTAACCATTCAACTTGCTCAAACAAGTCAACTGGCAAAACGTCATTCAGTAACAAATCTGAATCCAGTAAGGATTATTTTAACTACTTCACAAACTAACTGACTCTTGTCGATAAGGATAAAAGAATCTCAAAAAATGTTACTGAAGATCACAACTACCATGCTTGTCATTACTGCGGAAAAAATGTTCATAAATCTTTTAACTACAGATTTCATTTTTCTAAATCCCAAAACTGGGTATGGAGGCCTAAAATTATTTTAAATGACTAACCCAAAAGGACCCAAGAAAGTAATCATCTTGTTTTGCAGAAACATCACAAGAAAAGGTCAAAAGCAAAATTGTATCTTGAAAGTGCGTATTCAAATCACATGACAGGAAATAAATAAATGTTTAAATCAATAGCCGATTATGATGGAGGAGCTATTCATTTTAGGGATAACTCAAAAGGAATAGTAATTGGTATTGGAACCATTTCTTTTAGTGAATCTTGTGATATTACTAATATTTATCTTGTGAAAGGATTGAAGTACAACCTCCTGAGTGTTAGTCAACTATGTGACTTATACCTCGAGGTACGCTTTAGAAGAACAGGGTGCATAATTGAAGACATGATAGGAAAGGCTCTCTTACCTGGAAGCAAAAATAAAAATATGTATGTCCTGGACTCAGTAAAAAGCTCAGAAGAACACATCTATCTAGCATCTATATCCGAAGATCCATGGGTTTCACAAGAGGTCGTACCCCATTGTCATGCTTCTCAATGAGATTCCGAGGCGCTTCACCGGGAAGAAAGATTTCCCAAAATATGATTTTCAACCTCTTTTCAGTATAAGAAACTTGGCCATGCTAGCATGAGGCTTATTGAGAAACTTGCTAGAGACAAATTAGTTCTTAGACTACCAAAGCTGGACTACACCAAAGATCATATTTGTGATGCATGTCAAATGGGTAAGCAAACCAGATATTCCTTCAAAGCTAAAGAATTTGTCACCACCTCTAAACCTCTGCAGCTTCTACACATGGACTGTTTGGTCCAACTAGAACTGCAAGTATTGGTGGAAAAAGGTATGCATTTGTTATTGTCGATGATTATTCGTGATTTACTTGGGTTATGCTTTTAACTCACAAAGATGATTCCTTAAAGAATTTTGAGTTCTTTTATCAGAAAGTTCAAAGAGACAGAGGTTACTACATTACTGCAATTAGAAGTGATCATGGAGGAGAATTTGAAAATAATGCCTTTGAAAAATTCTGTAATAAAAAAGGCTACTCCCAAAACTTCTCAGCTCCCAGATATCCCCAACAAAATAGAGTAGTGGAATGCAAAAATAGAACTCTCTAAGATATGGCAAGAAAAATGACTATTGAACATTCACTGCCACACCACTTTTGGGCTGAAGCTGTAAGTACAGCTTGCCATGTTCTTAACAGGTGTCTCATAAGGCCTGTATTGAAGAAAACTCCATAAAAATTATGGAATGGAAGAAAGCCAAACATTAAATACGTTCATCCATTTGGGTGCAAGTATTTTGTACACAACAATGGAAAAGACAACATCGGAAATAAGTTTGATCCTAGAAGCGACAAAGGTAGTTTTCTTGGATGTTCTAATACTAGAAAATCATATAGAGTCTTCAATAAATATACTCTAAATATTGAAGAATCTATTCATGTCATTTTTGATGATACTAATCATTTGGTCGAGATAGGTAGAATTTCAGATGATTAGGATATTCAAAGAAATCAATCGAGCAAAACACCAACAGTTGATCAAATCGATATAATCAGATCAACTACTATCCCATACAAGTCGACTGATCAAAAAATTGATGTAATCCCAAATGAATGGAGAAGTGAGTCAGACTATCCAAAGAAATTCATCATTGGTGATCTAAAGGAAGGAATGAAAACAAGGGCCTCAAATAAAAACAAAGCAAATGTTGCTCTCATTTCTCAACTTGAGCCAAAAAGGATAAATGAAGCTCTGGTAGATAATCATTGGGTCAAGGCAATGCAAGAAGAGCCTGATCAATTTGAGAACAAAGTTTGGACTCTTGTTCCTAGACCTAATAAAGTGTCTGTCATTGGCACAAAATGGGTCTTTAGGAATAAACTAAATGAAGCCGGAGAATTAGTAAGAAACAAAGCTCGACTGGTGTCTCAAGGCTACTCTCAACAAGAAGGAGACGACTACGATGAAACATTCACGCCTGTAGCCCGGTTAGAATCAATTAGAACATTACTTGCTTATGCTTATTTCAAAGGCTTTAAATTGTTTTAAATGGATGTAAAAAGTGCCTTTTTAAATGGTCTCATAGAAGAAGAAGTTTTTGTAAAACAACCCCCTATGTTTGAACACCCAAAGTTTCCCTATCATGTTTTTAAACTATCAAAAGCTCTCTATGGTCTTAAATAGGCTCAATGAGCTTGGTATGATCATTTGAGCATTTTTCTAATAGAACATGGTTTTTCAAGAGGAAAAATTGATACCACTTTTTTTGTCAAAAAGACTGCCTCTGAAAACTTGATTATTCAAATATATGTGGATGACATTATTTTTGAAAGTACTAATGCTTTTTTGTGCAAGGAATTCTCTATGCTCATGTAAGGAGAATTTGAGATGAGTATGATGGGAGAACTAACATTCTTCCTTGGTCTACAAATAACCCAATCCGATGAAGGCATTTTTATCTATCAAAGTAAGTACACAAAGGAACTTAATCAAAAGTTTAGCATGAGTGATGCTAAAGCAATGGAAACTCCCATGAGTCTCACATGCTCTCTTGATAAAGATGATGAAGATAAACCAGTAGATAAAACTAAATACATAGGTATAATAGGCTCTCTACTGTACTTAACTGCCAGTCGACCAGATATTATATTTAGTGTTTATAAATGTGCTTGATTTCAGTCAGCTCCTAAAAAATCTCATTTGACTGCTATTAAACGTATTATTAGATATCTTGCTGAAATAATTCATCATGGATTATGATATGCTAAAAGTAAAGAATTTACTCTTGAAGGGTTTTCTGACACTAATTATGCAGGTGACAAGGATGATCGAAAGAGAACTAGTGGCACATGCCAACTTCTAGGAAAATCTCTAATCTCTTGAAATAGCAAAAAGCAAGGATCTGTCTCTCTCTCTACTACTGAGGTAGAATACATTGCTATTGGACAGTGTTGTGCTCAAATTCTATGGATGGTTAATCAATTGAGTGATTATGATTTATCTTTTAGACCTATTAAAATTTTTGGTGATATCTCCAGTTCTATATGTCTTTCAAAAAATTATGTGAATCATTTTAGAGCTAAACATATTGATATTAAGCATCATTTTATTCGTGATCATGTCTTAAATGGCGATATTGAACTTGAATTTGTGGGAACTAATTTTCGATTAGCAGATTTTTTTACAAAACCCCTGTTGAAAGAAAGATTCTATTTTCTAAAAAATTCCATTGGTATTGTTCAAAATCCCTTTTTACCTTAATTAAATTTTCTTTCCTTAATTTTATGGATTTGTTACTATTGTCTAGTGTGTACTAATTCTCTTTATTATTCTGTCTTCTCTCCCTCTTAATTGCACCACCTCATTTCTCCTATTCACATCTCCTCGTGTCAGTCATGTCCTTTCCCAATCGCCCTGTCTCTTCACTTTTCCCTCTTTTCTCCTTTAAAATTTCTTGTTCTCTCTTCTCTCTCTATTCATCATCTCTTCTTCTTCGCTATGGCCAAATCCTCCAATGACTCTCCTACTCCCACTCGAAAAATCTCCAGAAACAAAAGCAAAGGAAAAATGTCTTCTCCAGTCCCAGTCGATTCCGATGACTCTGATGTTTCTCTATCATCTCACTCATCCTTTTGAAAACCCCTTTGTAAGTGTATTTGAGAAGATATTGTCAGTGATGATTCTAAGAAGAAGTGCAAACTCGAGTTTGAAAGTTGTCTGGATGGAAAAGTTGATTTCTAGGGTCCTTCTAATGAATCCCTCTTCAAATCTCTCAAAGATAAACCCTTTGCTCATGGTCGGAATATGAATCTCGAGTATCTCTCCTCTATTTAATGTAATGTTAAAGAAGTTATTGAATATCAAGGTTGGGAAAATTTCTTCACCATGACCCCTTGCTCTGTCTCTGAACCTCTTATTCATCTCTTCTATGCAAATCTTTGCTCCTCAAAAGTTGGTGAAATTAAAACCCTTGTTCGAGGTAAACGTATCTTTCTTGATTGTGTTTTGTTTGATAATATCTTTCGTATAAAATCCTCTGATTTTGATGTTCTTGTGAAAAGTGTATGGCGTCCTTAGTTTGATATTTCCCTATAACTGGCAAAGAAGTTTATCTCTCTTTAATCCTCAAATCCTCTTCTTTCTCACTTATGTCCAAAAGATATATCCTTCGAAACAAGGATCATTGCCCATATTGTTGCAACTACTCTGGTCCCTCGCTCTGGATCTCTGTCTACTCTATCTCTTTGAGACACACTGCTAACATATTGTCTTGTCTCCAAAGCCAAGTTAAATATTTCCTCCCTGATTATAAATAATATGATTGAAGTATGCAGATCTCCTCAGTCTCCTATATGGAATGGTTATCTCCCACATCTTAGAAGCTAACAACATCAGCCTTCTTGATGTTCCTACCTACTATGTTAAACAAAGCTATACCTCTAAGGATTTTTAGATGCATGGGGTATACTCGTACAGGTGACTCTTGGGTCCTCAAAAATGATTCTGACGTTCATGTTCCCATCTCCCTTCCTCCTAATATCCTAACCTCTTCAAACTCTGTTTCTTGCTTTCTCCATCGATTTCTCTGAGGTTCTGGCCAAAATACAGGCCCTAGATGACAAACTTGAGTCATTCAAGGACATACTTGTATCAACTCAGTTCCAGATGGAAAAAGTACAGGCATGCACTAAAGAGACTGGTAGTGATGTGGCCAAATTCTGCATCAAACTCGCCAGAGTGATTCAGGAAGATGTCAAGGTTGCCAAAAGGATACAAGAAAGTGGGGACAAAGTTGTTGCTAGCCTAACAACTAATTTTGAAAAACTGAAGGAAGCCACTGTCAACACTATTTGTTATCTTTTGAGGTAATAGCATCTCTTGCCTATGTTTTTTTGTGATATTAAACAATCTTTTTGCTTATGTTTTGGTCTGTAATAGACTATCACCCCTTAGTTCCTCAGTAGTTTTATTATCATGATCTTTTTGGCTATGTGTGAATCTCTTATTGTTATATTCCTTTTTGATTGATGTCAAAGGGGGAGAAAGCATAGTCAACTTCTCAGGGGGAGTCAACTTCTTAGGGGGAGCAGCCGACTAAGTATCAAGTCAACTGTTAAGGGGAGCAAAGCACAGAAAAGGAAGTTGACTACAATTTCCTTATTTTTTTATTGTCATCTATCAAAAAGGGGGAGATTGTTAGAGTGTGAATTTTAATGTATGACAATATTGTTTATCCAGGAAAATAAGAAAAGCATATATGAAAATCAATCAAGGATCTCTCACCTATGGAAAGAAGTTGTTGATTGATTTGAAGGAGTAAAATTAGCAACGGATTTCGGATCATATATCAAGCAATCATTTAAGGTTCCCTCTATGGAAAGAAGATATTTAGCCACAAGTCTCAAGGGAATACTTCAATGTCGTATCCATCCTATTAAGGAAGAAGATCAGCAAATCAAGGGAGTCAACTCTGACTAAACCTTATTCTTGGAAAATAGATATTCTACATCTTTTTCCAAGGATCAAATCTCTTGGGTTGATCTCTCCAAAACCTTCTGCAACGGCTCCTCATCTCTTCTATATAAAGGTGTTTGAAGAAAGGAAGATCTTATACACTTAGTCTAAACCTTTTCAAATTCTTTGCTCTACTTTTATCAAGCATTGTATTTCCTAGTAATTTACTGTGTACTCAAAAAAAAGAGGAGAGAAAAATATTGTTGGTGAGGCTACTTTATCAAAAAGAAAAAGATAGAAAAAGAATCGAGTGTAGTCATAGGAATTACATTCAACTCTTGTAAACCAAAACACCAAAAGATCTAGTAGAGAATCCCTTGCAACCCAAAGGGACTGGAGTAATATCCGTTCTGGATCTCAACCAGTATAAAAACATTCTGTGTCAACTTTTATTTTTCAGCTCTGTTTACTTCTGTTCTTACTACTTGAACGAGTTGACTAAGTAAACCAGACAGTCAACTGAAAAATAGAAAAAGTAGGCAAATAACCCCCCCCCCCCCCTCTTGCACTTTCAATTGGTATCAGAGCTTTGTCTCACACATATTTGCCTAACAACAAGTATGAAAAGATCATGGCACATCAAATTGCTACAAGAGCTCTATTCCAAGAAGGAACCTCTCAAACAAGGCCACCATATTTCAATGGTAAGCACTTCTCACACTAAAATATCATAATGGAAGCATTCATCAAGTCCTATGATATAAAAGTATGGAGAGTTATCAAGTTTGGTAACCTCCCTATTACAAAATCAAAGAAAGATGATAAAAATGTAGAAAATGGTGGAACATCAACTGAAGTAATTTCATCCCTGGAGAATTACATTGATGAGAAGATGGAGATTATTCAGACAAACTCCAAAGCCAAAAATGTTCTTTACAATGCTATAAGTGGAGAAGAATATGAAAAAATCTCTTGTTGTGAAATGGCTAAAGAAATGTGGGATAAGCTTGAAGTAACTTATTAAGTAACTGACAAGGTCAAACAAACCATCATAAGTCTTCTGGTGTATAAATATGAGCTTTACTCAATGAAGGAAGGAGAATCAGTTGAAAGCATGTTCGCTAGGTTCAAGCAAGATCATTGGGACCTCAAGGCATCGGGAAAAACCTATCATATGAGCGATCAAATAACCAGGATTCTCAGAAGTCTCCCCTCTCAATGGCATGCCAAGATATTTGCTATTGAAAGCATGAATCCCAAAGATCTCACCTATGATGAATTAATAGGAGATCTATTGCATTTGAAAAGACTCATCTGATTAAACGAGGACAAGAAGATAACAAGAAAAAGACTGTGGCATGCAAGGCAATAGAGGATGCTAAAGAAGATGAAAAGGAAGAAGACATTGAAGAAGAAGAAATTGATCTTATCACTAGGTTAGTAATTGAGAATTATAGAAGATCCAGAAATAGCAGAAGAGGGAAACATAACTTAGTAGAAGAAGCAAACAAAACTTCTCAAAAGGTAAGTATATAACTGATCAAAATAGAATTGAAGGTAAATGCTATACCTGTGAAAAATATGGACATATAGCAAATGAATATCTTAAAAATGAAAAATGAATCCCAGAGGACACTCAAACCACAAAGCCTTCAGTAGTTGGGGTGATGAAGATATCTCTAAAAACGAGCAAGAAGAACCAAACAACATTTGTTTCATAGCCATCGGAGAAACAAGTGAGGTAAGAAATGAAACTTGCTCTAACTGTTCAAATTTAAAAAACCTATTGGATCGGGCTATTGCTGATCTCAATAGAGTATTTAATGATTTCAAAAATATTCAACAAGAGAAAAGGGACTGGGAAATTAAACTTGAAGTTTGTGAGATTGAGAAGGATCTCCTTGATGAAGAAATTTAAGAACTCAAGATGCAAATAAATAGTTTTAAAAAAATCCTCTAGTCAAAGCTCTATAAGATCTAAATAAATAGTTTAAAAAAATCCTCCAGTCAAAGCTCTGTAAGATCTAACCATTCAACTTGCTCAAACAAGTCAACTAGAAAAAGGTCATTCAGTGACAAATCTGAATCCAGTAAAGAATATTTTGACTACTTCACAAACCAACTGACTCTTGTTGATAAGGATAAAAGAATCTCAAAAAATATTACTGAAGAGCACAACTACCATGCTTGTCATTACTGCGGAAAAAATGGTCACAAATCTTTTAACTATAGATTTCATTTTTCTAAATCCCAAAACTAGGTATGGAGGCCTAAAATTATTTTAAATGACTAACCCAAAAGGACCCAAGAAAGTAATCATCTTGTTTTGCAGAAACATCACAAGAAAAGGTCAAAAGCAAAATAGTATCTTGACAGTACGTGTTCAAATCACATGACTAGAAATAAATAAATGTTTAAATCAGTAGCCGATTATGATGGAGGAGCTATTCATTTTAGGGATAACTCAAAAGAAATAGTAATTGGTATTGGAACCATTTCTTTTAGTGAATCTTGTGATATTACTAATATTTATCTTATGAAGGGATTGAAGTACAACCTCCTGAGTGTTAGTCAACTATGCGACTCATACCTCGAGGTACGCTTTAGAAGAACAGGGTGCATAATTGAAGACATGATAGGAAAGGCTCTCTTACCTGGAAGCAGAAATAAAAATATGTATGTCCTGGACTCAGTAAAAAGCTCAGAAGAACACATCTGTCTAGCATCTATATCCGAAGATCCATGGGTATGGTATAAGAAACTTGGCCATGCTAGCATGAGGCTTATTGAGAAACTTGCTAGAGACAAATTAGTTCTTGGACTACCAAAGCTGGACTACACCAAAGATCATATTTGTGATGCATGTCAAATGGGTAAGCAAACCAGAAATTCCTTCAAAGCTAAAGAATTTGTCACCACCTCTAAACCTGTGCAGCTTCTAACATGGATTGTTTGGTCCAACTAGAACTGCAAGTATTGGTGGAAAAAGGTATGCATTTGTTATTGTCGATGATTATTCGTGATTTAATTGGGTCATGCTTTTAACTCACAAAGATGATACCTTAAAGAATTTTGAGTTCTTTTATCAGAAAGTTCAAAGAGACAAAGGTTACTACATTACTGCAATTAGAAGTGATCATGGAGGAGAATTTGACAATAATGCCTTTGAAAAATTCTATGATAAAAAAGGCTACTCCCAAAACTTCTCAGCTCCCAGATATCCCCAACAAAATGGAGTAGTGGAACGCAAAAATAGAACTCTCTAAGATATGGCAAGAACAATGATTGTTGAACATTCACTGCCACACCACTTTTGGGCTGAAGCTGTAAGTACAGCTCGCCATGTGCTTAACAGGTGTCTCATAAGGCCTGTATTGAAGAAAACTCCATATAAATTATGGAATGGAAGAAAGCCAAACATTAAATACGTTCATCCATTTGGGTGCAAGTATTTTGTACACAACAATGGAAAAGACAACATCGGTAAATTTGATCCTAAAAGCGACAAAGGTAGTTTTCTTGGCTATTCTAATACTAGAAAATCATATAGAGTCTTCAATAAATATACTCTAAATATTGAAGAATCTATTCATGTCATTTTTGATGATACTAATCATTTGGTCGAGATAGGTAGAATTTCAGATGATGAGGATATTCAAAGAAATCAATCGAGCAATACCCCAACAGTTGATTATTTTCAAGGTAGAACATTCAAGAACAAGAGGAGCATCTCTCCAAGAACGCAATTCCACCAACTCCCTTATTGATCCTCCATTGGTAATTCTAGATCAATAGCAAGAAGCAGAGTTGCACTGATGCTATATCAGCAGCTTGGTATCGAGAAAGGTTATGGTTTATCGTGACTTTAGACTTTGATTAGTAAATCATATATCTCTTGTAAAATTAATGAGAGAAATCATGATTAGACCTTCAGGCATGATGTTCATTGGGACGCCACTTAGAATCATATAAAAAAGGTTGCATGTGTAGTGATTATGTATACTTGTCAAATATATGCCCAATATTTGAACAAGGATAATGTAAAGAAGGTGGAACAGTTATGTGTTAATTTAACTTAAAAACCTAGAATTTTTTATATTAAGAGTTGAAAAGAATTGTGGAATTGGTAGCGATTATTTGCATGTCTTTTGTGTGGTATGTTTATATTATGGTGGTTATATTCTTGTTGTCTCAATATAGAGTGTAAAGTGATAACTAACAGTAATTATAGGGTTGTCATCAAGATGAAATTGATGGGAGAAAATATGACTAAATATTAGAGTATGATATGTGGTAAAGAATGAATGAATAAAATATGTGTTTTCAACTAGGGTGTGGATGAATGGTATTGTAAACTGCTAAAGATGTGATGACTTATGAATATGATAGTAATATGCATAATAGGGTTTCACACTTAAACTGGAATCGATGGTTCTTAACATAATAATGATTGTCAAGTTATTACGATGAATTGATGGTGTCCTTATTTGGAGTTAGACTTTGATTAGTCGGTTGTATGTGTTTGAGTTGATAAAGCATGTTTGATTAGTCTTTGGACATAGACTGTGATTGATGTTCGTTGGCTTGGAAATGCTTGTATTAATAAGTTGTTAAATTATTGAGGTCTGTCTTAAAATGACTTGTGATTGTGGTATGAACTTGTGATATTTATTGAGTACTTGTCTTGATTGTCCTGAGAGATAACTGAACTTAGAACATACAGAGATATATTGAGATAAAAGGGAATATATATACTATATTGATAATGAGTGTCTCAAGTCTGATGTGAACTTATGGATGAGCAGTTATGTGATAGAAATGTAGGCAAAAAGCCTAAGTTTGGGGGGAATATGAATGGAAAGTGAAAAGTTGATGTACGCAAAAGCTTAAGTTTGGGGGTGTGACCATTAATGATTAAATGAGGAGTTGAGATTCAATAAGAGGTAGCACCTAATGCTTGTCTTGTGATTCGTGTGAAGTTATCTATTGAAAAAAGAAACAAAAGAATTGAGTGGTGCTACTCTTACCTTGTGAATGCTTGAAGATTAGAACAACGGTGTTTGGAAGAATGGTTTGGGAGAAACTTGGGTTGTGAGAGGGATTAATAAGGTGAAGTTGATTCAATGATGTGAGTGGTGTACTTGAATTTCCTAAGGACATCGTTAGAGAGGTCTAGTCACTTGATCCAAATGATATCCTTTCTTAACCCTAGCCTACATAGTTACCCACAAGTAATTTGTGATTTCGAGCTTTGCAACTCTACATTAGTGGAGAATTACATGAAGGGTAAGCCTATGGTTCTATGTGTGTGCACTTGAACTTTTTTGAGAGAATGAACTTCTTTTTCTATATTATAATCCCTATAGTGTGATTTGCATGATTATGAGTGGGATTCTCTCTTGCGGTGAGTGGCATCACATTCTTGGAGTAAATGGTGAAGTCTTGACATCAATTTAGAGGAATGAATGTGACAAGTTGTATAGTGACCCTTGAGGCAAGCCTTGAAGGTTGATGTCAATGACTTGAGATACTTGATGATTTTGTTTTAAATGAAAAGTTCCCCAGATTTTGAATGAAAAATTAAAGTCTCTTGAAAAGAGTTGTTAAAGTGATTGTTTTTGCCTTGAACTTATGGTGGTACCAAATGAGGCTAGTGATTTTGTTTGAGTCTTTTTGTTGTTGTATTTTATTTTGATGTCATAGTAGTTCTTTGTGCAATCCTTGTGTCGTGGAAGCTTCTAAGGTCGATTTTGAAATCTGTGCAAGGAATATTATGCTTAATTTTTTCCCAATTTATATAGAATAGTGGGTACACTTT
The DNA here is from genome assembly GCA_003996215.1 of Jaltomata sinuosa. Lineage (NCBI taxonomy): Eukaryota > Viridiplantae > Streptophyta > Magnoliopsida > Solanales > Solanaceae > Jaltomata > Jaltomata sinuosa. The sequence goes on from QJPP01003323.1 coordinate 41,947, forward strand.
AGAGAGTATAACTTTTAGCTTCTTCTTCCCTGAGAATAGTGAAAACTCAATTCTTAACCATTTAAAGCTTGGAATTGAAGTTAGTTTTCTGAATATGAATGGAATGAGGATTATCCAAGTGGTATACTCTCTCTTTTCTTTAATATGATTGGCTAATTTCTCTACTAGGGGTGTGTGCAATGATGAGTTTTTAAAATTGGGTTTGGGTATTAATTATTTGTGCTTATATTTGATTATTATGTGTGGATCTATTGAATCCTTCAAGTTCTAATTGAATAATTGATGGTTACAAACATTGATTTAGCTTTCTAATTATGGTTTTTTCTTGAGAAAACATTCTATAATTGGATAAGGATTCATAGTGAGGATTTGGAAATTTTTTATTAAAAGTTGAGGCTAGACATAGCTTGACTTAGGAATTTCTTATCTAAGGGTTAAGGCTATAAATAGTCACTACTAAAAATAGCTCAAAAAGAGATGGACAGAAAAGCGACGGGCAGCGTCTCTCCAAAAAAGTGACGACAAAAGCGATGTTGTCCGTCACTTTTCTCATTTTTTTTAAATTTATATTTATGTTTTTTGCAAAAGCAATTTACAGCGTCGCCTTTGCCGTTACTTTTTTTTAGGATTTTGGCACAATTATTAAAAATAATTTAAAAAATCATTTTAAAATAACGACGTTGTCCGTCGCTTTTGCAAAATTTTAATTTATTTCTATATATATAATAATAATATCTTAAAAAATTTAAGTTTTTTTTAAAATTACGATGGACGGTGTAGTTTTTGTCCGTTATTTTTTGGTCAATATCTAGTCAAACTTTAAATAAAAAAGCGACGGATAAAAACGACGCTGTCTGTCGCTTTTTTTAATTTAACATACCCAAGATTGGGTCTTTTCTTCTATTTTTCTTTTCTCTCTTCCTCACATATCTCAGGTGATTGCTCCTCCTCTGTAGCTTGTTGCTGCCGCCGCCGTTGTTGAAGTCCACCACCACCGTGCCTTTCTCCTCCTCCTCCTCCTCCTCCTCCACCAGTCTATTGCCGCCACCACCTTGTAGTCAACATTAGGTTAGTTTTTTATTTTTAATCTTATATTAATAATAGTCTTTGTTGAATATTGTTATTTTTAAGTTGAATATTGTTAGTTTTGGATTGAATTATATTGCTAGTTTTCTTGAAATTCTTGAATGTTAGGATTAATTTATTGAATGTTAGTGTTAAATTTCTTGAATGTTAGCGTTAGAGTTTCTTGAATCTTAGTGAAAAATTGATATGTGAACTTTAGGTTAGGTGTTTTGGTATGAACCTTAGTTAGTTTATGCTTGGTTGAGTATTGTTAGTTTTGGGTTGAATATTGTTAGTTTTGGATTGATTATTGTTAGCTTTGGGTTGAATATTGTTAGTTTTGGGTTGAATTATATTGTTAGTTTTCTTGAAATTCTTCAATAAAAAACGACGCTGTCTGTCGCTTTTTTTAATTTAACATACCCAAGATTGGGTCTTTTCTTCTATTTTTCTTTTCTCTCTTCCTCACATATCTCAGGTGATTGCTCCTCCTCTGTAGCTTGTTGCTGCCGCCGCCGTTGTTGAAGTCCACCACCACCGTGCCTTTCTCCTCCTCCTCCTCCTCCTCCTCCACCAGTCTATTGCCGCCACCACCTTGTAGTCAACATTAGGTTAGTTTTTTATTTTTAATCTTATATTAATAATAGTCTTTGTTGAATATTGTTATTTTTAAGATGAATATTGTTAGTTTTGGATTGAATTATATTGCTAGTTTTCTTGAAATTCTTGAATGTTAGGATTAATTTATTGAATGTTAGTGTTAAATTTCTTGAATGTTAGCGTTAGAGTTTCTTGAATCTTAGTGAAAAATTGATATGTGAACTTTAGGTTAGGTGTTTTGGTATGAACCTTAGTTAGTTTATGCTTGGTTGAGTATTGTTAGTTTTGGGTTGAATATTGTTAGTTTTGGATTGATTATTGTTAGCTTTGGGTTGAATATTGTTAGTTTTGGGTTGAATTATATTGTTAGTTTTCTTGAAATTCTTGAATGTTAGTTATAAACCTTAATTAGTTTAGGTTAATATATATATGCTTGCTATTAGTTTGTGAACCTAATTAGTTTAGGTTATGAACCTTATATTATTAGTTTTAGGTTATAGTCTTGAATTAGTTTTCAATTTCAGGTTCTTGAAGGTAAGTTTTTTGAAGTTAAGTTTTTTTTAATGTTGTTAGTTTATATTATTAGTTTTGGGTTATAATGTTGAATTAGTTTTCTTCTTTAGGTTAGATTTAGTTTTGAATTTAGGTTAAAGTTAAATTTTTTTGCTATTAGTTTTTACTTTAGGTAATTAGTCTTAGTTTTGAATCTTTAATTGATTGTTATATAAACTTTAGTTTTTAATTCATATTTAATTATTTTTTTGCCATTTGTTTTGAATTTAGGTAATGTTTAATTTTTTTAAGCTATTAGTTATTAATTTAGGTTAATGTTAGGTTATTACATTAATGTTAGTATGTGAACCTTGAATAATGCTTGCTAGTTTAGGTTAGTCTTGTGAACCATAGTTTAGGTTAGTCTTGTGAACCTTAATTTAGGTTAATGCTTGCTATTGATTTTAAATTTAGGTTAAAGTTAGATTTTTTTGCTATTAGTTTTTACTTTAGGTAATTAGTCTTAGTTTTTAATCTTTAATTGATTGTTATATAAACTTTAGTTTTTAATTCATATTTAATTATTTTTTTGCCATTTGTTTTGAATTTATGTAATGTTTAATTTTTTTAAGCTATTAGTTATCAATTTAGGTTAGTGTTAGGTTATTACATTAATGTTAGTTTGTGAACCTTTAATAAAGCTTGCTAGTTTAGGTTAGTCTTGTGAACCTTAGTTTAGGTTAGTCTTGTGAACCTTAATTTAGGTTAATGCTTGCTATTAATTTTAAATTTAGGTTAAAGTTAGATGTTTTTTTATTAGTTTTCACTTTAGGTTAGTGTTAGTTTTGAATCATTAATTGATTGTTATATGAATCTTAGTTTTTGGTTAATGTTTGATTATTTTTTTGCTATTAGTTATTAATTTAGGTTAGTGTTAGTTTATTACATTGTTAGTTTTCGAACCTTGAATAATGCTTGACTAGTTTAGGTTAGTCTTGTGAACCTTAGTTTAGGTTAGTCTTCTGAACCTAAGTTTATGTTAGTCTTGTAAGTTATGTGAAAAATTGAGTGTATGTAAGTGTTATTGTTAGGAAAAAGAGGATTTGAAGTTCAAATTGAAGTATTAAAAGGTGAAATTGGTGAGTAATTTATGAACATATTCTATTAGGTAAATTTTTATGAAGAAAAAATACTTTCAAAATTTTATCGGATTGATAAATTTTTAGTTTAGTTAGAATAATGAGAAATTCGAATAAGCTTGTAAAAAGTTGTGAACGAGAAGTAACTTGTGAATGTGCTTTGGTTTAGTTGGAATAGTGTGAAGGTTGTGTGAGTTATGTAAAAATTTGAGTGTATTTAAGTGTTGTTGCTAGGAAAACAAGGATTTGAAGTTCAAATTGAAGTATTAAGAGGTGAAAGTAGTGTAATTTGTGAAGATCTATTAGGCAAATTTTCATGGAGAAAAAATACTTTCAAAATTCAACCAGATTGATAAATTTTTAGTTTAGTTAGAATAATGAGAAATTCGTGTAAGCTTGTAAAAGTTATGAATGAGAAGTAACTTATGAATGTGTTTTGATTTAGGTTGAATAGTATGAAAGTTGTGTGAGTTATGTGATAATTTGAGTGTATGTAAGTGTTATTATTAGAAAAATGAGAATTTGTAGTTCAAATTGAAGTATTAAGAGGTGAAAGTAGTGTAATTTGTGAAGATATTGTATTAAGTAATTTTCAAGGAGAAAAAATACTTTCAATATTCTACCGGATTGATAAATTCTTAGTTTAGTTAGAATAATGAGAAATTTTTGTAAGCTTGTGAAAAGTGGAGAATGAGAAGTAACTTGTGAATGTGTTTTGGTTTAGTTGGAATAGTGTGAAAATTGTGTGAGTAATTTGGTAATATGAGTGTATGTAAGTGTTATTATTAGAAAAATGAGGATTTGAAGTTCAAATTAAAGTATTAAGAGGTGAAATTAGTGAGTAATTTCTGAAGATATTGTATTAGGTCATTTTTCATGGAGAAAAACACTTTCAAAATCCAATCAGAATGATAAATTTTAGTTTAGTTGAAATAATGAGAAATTTGTGTAAGTTTGTTGAAAGTTGTGAATTAAAAGTAACTTCTGAATTTGCTTGTAAATGTATTTTGGTTCAGTTGGAATATTATGAAAGTTGTGCTAAGTTATGTGAAATTTTTAGTGTATGTAAGTGTTGTTGTTAGGAAAATGAGAATTTGGAGTTGAAATTAAAGTACTAAGAGATAAAATTAAAGAGTAATTTATTGAAATAATGTGGAATTTGTGCAAGCTTGTAAAAAGTTGTGAATGAGAAGGAACTTGTGAATTTGATTGAGGCAATTTTATTGCAATCTTGACTCTTTTTTACAAATACTTTGCAACTTATCAAAATCCATGTTGTTGTAGTCCAAACAAATCCTAAATCACCTTCTTCTTTTTTTATCTTTGACTCATATTTTGACACTTTATTCATAATTTTGAACTTCTTTTAAGTTTTGAAACACTTTTTAGGTCCTTTTGGTGAATATTTTATGTGTTTAATGAATGTTTTACTTCATATTTAGTTTTTTGTTGATGTTGTAGTAGCTTAATGAATATTGTGGCAGCAATTAGTATTGATTTGGGATATATTTGAATTAAATTTGTAAACTGGCATGTGGTGCATATTGAAAATGCAGGTTTCTGCATCTGAAAGAAATGCCCAAAAGTGACGGACAGGGACTCTTTTGTCCGACGTTTTTCTGAATTTAAAAATAAAATCAGAAAAAGCAACGGACAGCGACTCTTTTGTCCGTCGTTTTTCTAAAAATTTTAAAAAAAAATAAAAAAAGGGATGGACAGCGTAGCTTTTCTGAAAAAATCAATTAAATTTTTTCAGAAAAGCAACAGACAATTGAGTCCCTGTCCGTCGCTTTGTTCCTCATGCTCAAGAACAAAGCGACGAACAACGTCGCTTTTCTGAAAAAAGTAAAAAAATAAATAAATCGTGTTGCGTCTCTGTCCGTCTTTTTTAAAGCGATGCTGTACATTGCTTTTGGAAAAGTGACTGATCACTTTCCTACGTCGCTTTTGGCCGTCGCTTTTCAGGCTTTTTTAGTAGTGAGCTCAACCCACTTAATCTATTTGGTTGATTTATTGTTAAAACTTTGGAGTTTGAAAAACCCAAGATATATATGTTCGATTGGTTGAAAAATGATTGAACATAGCTTTAATAAAGGGTATCCACACTATAATTAAGCGTAAGTCGAGTGATTAATCCCAATTCCAGTGTTATGACCCCATCGGAAGCACACCCCTAGTTTCTCCAATCTTGTTATTAACAATCTTGTTATCTCGTTGTTATTGCAAACAATTATCGATTACTTGTTCAAACCAATTCTCCCATTTAATTTTTATCTATACAACACGCTTGCTTGTGTGAGTTAATTTATGAATCTTGGTGAATCTTAAGTCCAATCCTTGTGGAAAATTGACCCCGACTCTTGTTGGGTAACTTGTTTTGCGACGACCGTAACCACCTCCTTAATGGGAGAGTTATTTTGGATATCATCACATATACAAATACAAAATATATCGTTTGATACAAATGTATCATTTGTATTTGGATGGTTCAAGTTGTATCAACAAATACAATTTGTATCAATGAATATAATTTGTATCAACGAATACAAATGTATCAATGAATAAAACTTACAAATATCAAAGATACAAGATTTCATTGATATACAAAATATAATATACAAATAGTATAATTAAGCTATAATATAGTGTCGTATAAATACAAATCCTAGAAAATACAAAATATAATTATATCAAGCTATCATAGGAATCATATATAAAATACAAATACAAATGATAAAAGAAACAAATATACTTGAATATATTGATATAAAATACATAAATACAAGTATTAAAGATACTTGATTTCATTGATACAAAAACAAATGATATAAATACAAATATGCAATCAGAATACATATATAAAATATAAAATGATGTAGTCAACTATAAATACAAATATAAAACAAATAAGATAAATAAAACTATACAAAAAATGATATACATATATTTGGTCAGAAAACAAAAATAAAAGAAAGAGAAAGAGAAAGAGAGAGAGGGGTGAGGCAGCAAGAGAGAGAGAGAGAGAGAGAGAGAGAGAAAGAGAAAGAGTGGGGGAGTTTTAAAAATAATTAGCCCAGAGAGAAATAGAAAGAAGGGAGAGGCAACAAGAGAGAGAGTGAAAGTGTTAGGTAGAGAGAGAGAGAGGGGGAGGAGAGAGAGGCAAGGAAGAAAGGGAGAGAGGGGAGAGAGGCGAGCGATATTGGGAAAGAAAAAGGAGATAGATTCTATAAAAATGAAGTGTAGTTATAAAATATAAAAAAAATTAAAAGTGTAGTTATGGAGCATAATTAGGCATGGATGTTTGCAATGTTATGTAATTTTTTCTTTCTAAGAACAAATTTCATAAACAACTATCAGTAGGAACATATTCAGCCTCAATAGCTACACTTAGCTAGTTACAATTCATAACTACTATTTGAGATGTTAATTAAAAAAGCTTGTGTGTCACAATTCAACTATCGGGCCGTGCGGGCACCTACTCTAATCCACCTAGATAGGAGAACCCTTACCAGCCAATCCAACATGTAATGCAGAAAACAAAGTAAATCTATAAAATAACCTCCTTTTTAACCCAGAAAAATGTTTACAACTTTTATTTCAAGAAAATCCTTTAGAATATTTGAATGCAACCCTCCCTAAGATCTATTCTAAGCAGGTACAAGAGATACTACAGAAAAGTACTAGTAAATAAAAAGAAAACACGGTTTTCACCATGGAATCGAAGAGTAGAAGCTGCAGGAGATCGCCATCGTCATGTACCTTTGAAATATCACTGATCCTGCAACCAGATTATACCCAAAAAGGTATAGCAAGAGTAGTATCAGTACAAACAACATGTACTAGTAGGCATCATCGGTCGACCCGAATCCACCACATACCATCATATAAGAAATCAAGAAAATATATGCAGTAAGCTACAAGGATCCAGTTTCTCATAATCCACCTTTACCCTCCATGATATTAACACTAAGAACTCATACGTTCCATCTCAAGCCTCCCTACCTCATTCCGCTGCCAACTCAATCATTAGCAGGCATTTCCCCTTCTATCCTAGTCAAGCCAAATGGTCACACATAACACTAGGACTTCCCAAGTCACACTTAATACTAGGACAACCTTACCAGTTCAATCCTGTAGTTTACATTACTAACTTTCACGACCCAAAAACTCAAATGGCACCTACTATAACACACCAGTAGGTAAGTCAACCCTTAGCCCGGAACTGCAAGTACTGGGCTAACACAAGGAACAACCCAAAAGCAAAAGATAAAACAATAATAGCGGAAGATACGATAAATCAATATAAGTAAAAAGGGAGGGAAGGGAATAAAATATATAAGAATCCCCCAAGACCTGGTGTCAGTCGGTACAAGTGCTATTACAACTTAGATGTTCTAGATAGGTACAACAAAATACGGATAATCTCTGAAGGTACAGTAGAAGACTAGCCCAAAAGTAGAGGGAGACGGATCAACTCTGATCTCCAAGAGCTCACCCAATGTCTCCAGTCAGCAACTCTGCACGAGGACTGCAATAAATGGCGATAACGCGTACTAGGTTCTGCATTAACAAAAAGATGAAGAAGTGTAGTATGAGTACCAAAACTCGCGGTACCTAGTAGGCATCATTGGCCGACTGAGCTCAAATAAGATATAAATATAACAAAAGGTGAATATAACCCAAGGGTAAGAAAGAAGAGTCAAAAAGAAATATAATGGTCAAACCTAAATAAAAAGGGGAAAATACCGCCACAATAAGCATAAACAATAAGCCAGCAACAACCAATTCAGACTTTTCGAGTACGGAAAATATACCCGATAAAGACAACCAACTACACACAGATTCCGATAGTAAAGATACACAAGGAGTACCATGAAAATGCGATACGGAATGGATGAAATGAAATGAAATGAAATGTGACCAGTGCCATCTCCACGGCCTCAGGCCCACAATTACATGATAAATAGCACACCAAAACCAGCAAGAATAATAATAATAATAATAATAATAATAATAATAATAATAATAATAATAATAATAATAATAATGCAATGATAACATCTACTCTAATTCTAGACTTAGGTTCCTTAATATAATAATCCCAACGACAAACAGTCTACACAAAACTAAGGCATCTGACCCTAATCCCAAGGATATTACACCGCCTACGCCAAGTCTTACGAAAAGCTACAGCCTACACTAAGGATTGCTAGCCAAAATCTTACTCTAGAGCACCCAAATCACCTAAAAGGATCAATAAGGCTACTCGTAATTGTATCCAAACCACAAGATCCCACCAACCATTAGCAAGTTATTATATTCATACCTCATACGAGTAGAGTCTAGAAAATAGTAAACCATAACCTACCAGAAAAGCCGAGCACGTGCGCACAACCAATCCACAAGACTGGATCCTATCTCCCTAGAGAAGTATTCGGAAGAAGCCACACTATCATAAAAATGTTCTACACATCATACGAAGCTAACGGTACCCATATTGCTAATAATTTAGACGGGTCAAAATCTGGGTCACAAGCGGGTCTGTTGGGCCTGCAATCCGAAACCAAAAATAAAATATTACCATGAGGTTCCTGACCACACCAAGAGTACATGATCAAAATTTGAACAGAAACAGACCAAGAATGGGGGTTAAAACAGCCCCACAATCAAGAAAATAAATAAGAGAAATTTATGGAAAACAACGGAAATTAACACGAGAATTTACCCTTTTTAAGAGGCCAAGAATGCACCCGGGTCAGCAACAATTATTCCTCCAAGTTATGGGAGTGTGCTGGTAAAAATTTGGAGCAATTCGGGGCTAAAATGGAGGAGAAATCAAAGTTTGAAGATGAGGTGAAAGGTTGAAAATTTAGGCTGCCAACAGCCTTTTAAGGTGGCTAGCTGAGGCGCAGGGGCGGCCCATGGGCGCTAGTGCGCAGGTACAGTGGCGCTGGTGCGCAGGAGGCCAGGCGCTGGCATGGGTGCAGGGGCGGCCATGGGCGCGCAGGCGGCGCCCTTGCGCCACACCTGCAATGCCAAAATTTCTACGGGGCATTCCGGACACAATCAGAACCCGATACTCAAAATCAAATAATGCAATTAGAGTGGAAACGATGTTCCGAACTTAACGGAATTGATGAAAATTCCATCAGAAGTCGATTTAATAAAAATTGGGTCCGCCGTCCAAAATGAAACTTTAGGCAAACTATTCCAAAATGGAACATAAGGGCTAAAATCGAGTCCGGAAGCCTCGAGACCCAAACCAATGGTCCCTCTAGCCTAAACTGGACGTTCCGGAGCTAACAGTGCTGATGGAATTTCCATCTGAGGCCGTATTTCCCAAATGTTGACCAAAGTCAACCAAACAAGCCCAACTAGCCTGAAAACACAAAACGAGAGAAACTTCTGAGCTGAAAAGCTCCCGGATTCTGACCAAAGGTCCAACTAGACCAAAGTCCACGCTCCGGAGTTAACGGAACTGTGGGAATTTGATTCTGAGTGCGTTTACCAAGAAAGTTGACCGAAGTCAAGGATTTTCAAAGTTAGAATTCTAAAACAGGGAAATGGTCATAACGACCAATCGAACGGCCCGGACACCAAACTGTCAGTCCCGGTAAGTTATAAATGACCTATAGCCACTGCGAGGAAACTCGAAATGCAGAAAACGCAAGGGAATGGAGAAATGACCTGGAAATGAAAAGATATCAGTTCTGTAAGTCGAGATAGGCCTCCCAAGGAACTTCCTCGATCTGACAATGACCAATGGAACGATAACCAAAGAAGACTTACTAAAACCTTAACTCAATACCAGCCAAAACAGGAAAGGCAACAAACTCTAACTCAAAATCTAACCGGTCAAATAACTTAAACAGAATCCCAAAAGAAAACACTCGAAAAGTACCAACACAACAAAAGAACCATGAAGGCCAAGGCAACCATCATACATAATCGAAAATCATGCTAACACCAGGCACAAAACCTTCTTCCTCAAATGACCCTTCCGTCTAACCAGAAATAGCAGCATTCAAACCACAAAGTCAAACACAAGTCAAACGCTCGAGTAAAACTCAAAAACATCAACAAACCCATCAGAAGGCTAGGACTCCTACCATACTCTACCGCCACGAAGAAGTTTAAAACTCAATCTCAACAAGAACCAAACACTAGCCCTACAAACCAAAGAAACATAAACACCTGCCTGAGACATACCCACTATGACCGGATTAGCCTACCCCGACTGACCATCGATCCGCAAATGGAAAACAGCATTAAGATCACCCGAATTACCCAAACTTATAATAAATAACCAACTGGAAAAAAAACACCAGTATTTGAAAAAGAAAGTAACCAGGAAACCCATGTTAAAGAACAATCTTCCAAACTCAGATTTTGAACCAAACCCTCTAAACCACATAATGTCTGATCCGACAAAGGGGACTAGGCTAGGTCTGCCTATCCAAGCAGAACCCAAGAACACCAGAACCAAGCAAGAAATGTAGCAAGTATGTGATGAAGACTAAAGTCAATCCTCCAACCCTTAAGGAACCCATAACACTCTAGTATAAACGCTAGAAAGGAACGGTCTCCTGAATCGATCTAGTCAAGAGTGTCGTGAATAGAGGAAGTCTTCCACAACCCTCTTGAAATAGTTTGCTAACCTGCAGAGTCTGAAACCAAAACCTAATAGATCTCCTCCCTACTCCTCGAGTAGACTCAGCTACCACCCAAGAATACTGTAGTAACTGGAACTCACAAAGGATCTGAATACAATGTTCAGTAATCTGCAACCGCTAATGGGGCATGGGTCAAACCAAAGGGCATAGCTGGGAACTTATAAAGGAATGAGTCATGAGGTAGCCCCTAGAGTTCCCACCACCCTGACCCAAAATAGAAGATAACCCAAATCTCAAACTTTAACTTTAGAAAAACACTTCTGCAACTTGAACCTTCATCAATCGCGGAAACTCACCCAAAGGAAGAACGTCAAAAATAGCACCATAAACAAAAGTAAGACAACCCAACAACCCATAACTGCTAGGTGCTAAGATGGCAAAACCAAGCCTAGAATTTATGTGGAAGCCCACCAACCATAATGACTAGGCCTATCGTGCTTTGCAACCCAATATAGTTACTACCCAAAAGCCAACATACTCGATCCACTATTAAAAGAATTCTTCTATAGGGTAGCAATATGCACAAGTACCACAATTTCACTATGTGAGTCCGAATGAGAAGTAATGTAAGCAAATATATGTGTACAGACATGCATATCCCACACCGAACAATACCAAAAGCTCACTGATGATAACAAAATCTTGCCTATGATAGAAGCATCCGTATGGCTCCATATACCGTGACTACTCGACTGATACGGCTGGGAACCATCACTAGCAACCTGGAAACCATCCGTACTAACCTGTGCATTGCCTCTGGCCGGTGATGCTGGAACTCGGAGGGGGTGAAACTCTTTGAACCTCAGACAAGTCCTAGCAAAGTGTCCTCGCTCACCATAAATATAACAACCCTTACCTGAAGTGCCCCGATAAGATAATCTGGCTGAACCTGACTAGTCACCATGGCCCAAATACCCAAAATGCAACCCTCGAGAAGTCTGACCTGAACCCTGACTACTCTCCCGACTATGCCCTAAATGACCGCTCTCTGAAATCTGTAATGTTGTATGAATTGGCCGGTAAAATTGAGAATGTCGTGGGTAACCCCCACAAGAGAAACCTCTGCCTCGAAATCAAAAATCATTGAATCTACCCTGATGGCAAGGACTCTTGCCACTGCCTCCACTGGCCTCATGACATATACTCTCAATAACCCATGTATGATCAACAACCGCACGAAATGTAACTCCCGATGACACTAGTTGCTCTGTAGCCAAACAAAGTGATAGATCTAACCCTCTGACAAACTGGCGAACTCGATCGTGCTCCTTAGGAAGAATCATAGTGGCATGCCTAGACAACTTATGAAACCATGCCTCATACTCAGAAACCGACATAGAGCCCTACTCTAAACTAGTGAACTGATCCCTCAACCTCTCCCTCAAGTTGCAAGGTAAAAACTTCTCCAAGAAAGCCTTAGAGAACTGAGCCCAAGTCATCGAAGGTTACCCGGCTGGTTTGCAAGTAGTATAAGATCACCACCACTATTTCTCCAAACCATCTATCTGAAATACAGTGTAATTAGCTCCGTGAGACTCAACTAACCCAAGGTTATGCAACCTCTCCTGGAAACTAATCAAGAACTCATAAGCATCCTCTCCAGGGGCACCAGAAAACCTCAGAGGACCCAATCTGATGAACCTACCCAATATATTTTTCTCCTCAATTGACATAACCGGCCTAGCTGTAATAGGCTGAGCAACCATGGAATAAGCAACAAATCTAAATGGGGAGTCGCAATGGCTAGTTGTGCTCCTAATCCCTAACTAGTAGGTGTTATTGTCTGGCCTGAAGTCTGTCCTTCATGTCTGATCTGTGAACTACTAGGTGTACTAGGTAGAGTCCAGGCCCTCGACATACTCTCCAACAAGCTAAGAATCCTGGCTAGAATACCCTGAAGGGCCAGTGAAGCTACAAATCCTATTGGAGGCTGGGCTGACCCCACGCTCTCCGACTGAAATTGAGCACTCTCAACCCCTAAATCTAGCAACTGCACTCTGGCAGCAGGCATATGAGCCTCGCCCAAGCCCGATGTCGACCATGTCATAACCATCTGAGAAGGAAGGGAACAATTGAAGTTTAGACTTTGATAGAGTGAAGAATGCACGAGAAGGATTCAACAAAATGGAACTTTCCTAAGGATGCCCAATAGCCTCTCGAAGATAGGATACGGACGTCATCATACCGATACACAGAACTCTACTAGACACTTGACTTGTACCAACGACACCGGTGAACCTATAGCTCTGATACCACTATGTCACGACATGAAAACTCAAGTCATAATGGCACCTACTATAACCCACTAGTAGGTAAACCAACCCTTAACCTAGAACTGCAAGTAATGGGCTAACACAAGGAAGAACCCAAAAGCGGAAGAAACAACAATAACAACGGAAGATACGATAAACCAATATAAGTAAAAAAGGAGGGAAGGGAATAAAATACATAAGAATCCCCCAAGACCTGGTGTCAGTCGGTACAAGTGCTATTACAACTTAGATGTTCTAGATAGGTATAATAAAATACGGACAATCTCTGAAGGTACAGTAGAAGACTAGCCCAAAAGTAGAGGGAGATGGATCAACTCCGCTCGCCAAGAGCTCACCCAATGTCTCCAGTCAGCAACTCTGCACGAGGACTGCAATCAATGGTGATAACCTGTACTAGGATCTGCATCAACAAAAACATGCAGAAGTGTAGTATGAGTACCAAAACACATGGTACCCAGTAGGCATCATCAACCGACTAAGCTGAAATAAGATATAATTATAACAAAAGGAAAATATAACCCAAGGGTAAGAAAGAAGAGTCAGAAAGAAATAAAATGGTCAAACCTAAATAAAAAGGGGAAAATACCGCCATAATATGAAAAGCATAAACAATAAACCAGCAACAACCAATTCAAACTTCCCCAGTCTAGAAAATACACCCGATAAAGACAACCAACTACACACAAATTCTGATAGTAAAGATAAACAAAGAGTACCATGAAAATGCTATATGGAATGGATGAAATGAAATGAAATGAAATGTGGTCAATGCAATAATGAATGAGAACCCTGAGTCACCTCACGAGCCACCAGATCTTACCAACCAATATCGTACCATAATACCTGGAATGTCCCTTCAGGCCGCCGGAGCTTATCAATATAACAATCAATGCCACAATATCCACGTATAGTCAAGAAACCCAGAGTATTCTCATGGGTCTCCAAAGCTTACCAATATAACAATTTCCACAAGTAAAACCCTGTATATATACAAAGGGGATCGCCGGAGCTTATTAATATAATTCCATAACCAATGGAAAGCAAGGTTCACATTGTCTCTCAACCAAGTGCACAAAATAGAAGTATAGACCCATTCCAAAGTTAGTAAAATAATGATGAACAATTTCTCTTTAGTAGTGCAAGTTTATAGTAAAAGAAACTGTTTTCCCTTTTTATTAACCAAAAACAGTGGTAAAAGTGGGACGCTCTCCCTGGAGCTCTATTTATTTAAAAAGGGGAGTATTTGAGTTTCAACCGTTAGAAATCAGCTTAAATCAGTAGAATCTTTCCGTACTTTGAAAACCATTTGTTAAAAGAAGAGTTTCTTATTATACCACTATGCCAATCGATTCCTGTAATTTCATACCATTACAACTTCCATCAATCCATACCATAATCCAATCATATATGAAAAAGAGATGAACACGAATCAATTCAAATGTATCGTACTAACCTGGACTCCACCCAAACCAAGATAGGGCATTAGACCCTTCAAACAATATCGTACTAACCTGGACTCCAGCCAGCCCAATACCATGGCCTCAGGCCCATAAATCCGCATACCAAAGCCAACCATAAGAATATAACATGATAAGAACAACCAGAAAATCAAGTAAGAAACTACCCTACCATGAACTATACCCAGCGGATGCTAAGGCCAACTATTCTAATACAAGTACTAAAAAGGAATACTACGCTATCTACCAACCCCCAAGGGACCCTTCTAAGGAAGTCAACTAACCGAAACTAAGCATAAAGCGTACAACAAATAGAAACTTAAGCAAAGCATAACCATACTGACCTGGCTCGTACCAGTCCCATCTCCATGGCCTAGGGCCCATAATTACATGATATATAGCACACCAAAACTAGCAAGAATAATAATAATAATAATAATAATAACAATGCAATGACAACATCAACTCTATCCCGAACCTTTATTTAATTCTAGACTAAGGTTCCCTAATCTAATAATCCCAACCACAAGTAGTATAAACTAAACTAAGACATCTGACCCTAATCCCAAGGATATTACATCACCTACGCCAAGTCTTACGGAAAGCTACAGCCTACACTAAGGATTGCTAGCCAAAATCTTACTCTAGAGCACCCAAATCACCTCAAAGGATCAATAAGCCTACTCGTAACCGTATCCAAACCACAAGATCCCACCAACCATTAGTAAGTTATTACATTCATACCTCATACGAGCAAAGTCTAGAAAATAGTAAACCATAACCTACCAGAAAAGTGGAGCACGTGCGCACAACCAATCCACAAGACTGGATCCTATCTCCCCAGAGAAGTATCTGCAAGAATCCACACTATCATAACAATGTTCTACACATCAATACGAAGCTAACAGTACCCATATTACTAATAATTTAGCCGGGTCAAAATCTGGGTCACAAGCGGGTCTGTGGGGCCCATAACCCAAAATAAGAATCAAAAATCACCACGAGGTTCCCAATTTCACCAAGATTATATGCTCAAAATTTGAGCGGAAATAGACCAAGAATGTGGGCTAAAATAGCCCCACAATCAAGAAATTAAAAAAAAGAGATTTATGGAAAACAACGGAAATTAACATGAGAATTTACCCTTTTTAAGAGGCCAAGAATGCACCCGGATCAGCAACAATTATTCCTCCAAGTTATGGGAGTGAGATGGTGAAAACTTGGAGCAATTCGGGGCTAAAATGGAGGAGAAATCGAAGTTTGAAGATGAGGTCAAAGGCTGAAAATTTAGGATGCCAACAGCCTTTTAAGGTGGCCAGCTGAGGCACAGGGACGGCCCATGGGCGCTGGTGCACAGGCGCAGGGGCACTGGCCATGGACGCTAGTACGCAGGCGCAGGGGCGCTGGCCATGGGCGCTGGTGCGTAGGAGGCTAGGCACTGGTATGGGCATAGGGGCCGTCATGGGCGCGCAGGCGCGACCTAGGCAGCGCCCTGGCACCACACCAGCAACCAGCTATGCCAAAAGATTTACGGGGCATTCCAGACACAATAGGAACCTGATACTAAAATAAAATAAGGCTATTAGAGTGGAAACAATGTTCTGGACTCAACGGAATTAATGAAAATCCCATTAGAGGTCGATTTAATAAAAAGTGGTCCTCGCATCCAAAATGAACCTTTAGGCCAACTATTCCAAAACAGAACATAAGGGACAAAATCGAGTTCGAAAGCCTCGAGACCCAAACCAATGGTCCCTCTAGCCTAAACTCGACGTTCAGGAGCTAACAGCGTTGATGGAATTTCCATTCGAGGTTGTCTTCCCTAAATGTTGACCAAAGTCAACCAAACAAGCCCAACTGGCCTGAAAACACAAAATAAGAGAAACTTCTAAGGCTAAAAGCTCCCGTATCCCGACTAAGGGTCCAACTAGACAAAAGTCCATGCTCCGGAGCTAACAAAACTGTCGAAATTTGATTCCGAGTGCGTTTACCAAGAAAGTTGACCGAAGTCAAGGATTTTCCAAGTTGGAATTCTAAAACAGGGAAATGGTCATAACGACCAATCGAATGGCCCAAGAATCGAACCGTCAGTCTCAGTAAGTCATAAATGATCTATAGCCACTGCAGGGAAACTCGAAATGCAAAAAATTCAAGGGAACGGAGAAATGAACCGAAGGGTCATTACACTAACTAACCCTGTTAGTAGGTCTGTCACCCTGGCTTAAGATCCTAAGTCAACAACCTTGACCCTTAGCCCTTAGCCTACAATAATAGACTACCTATGAGTTTCTGAGTATTCAACCCCCCAAGGTTCTTTACCCTTGACATCCTGCCGATTCAGGCACTCACTGAATACTAGCATTGTTTCATTAAACCAGTCAAACCTGACTCCCTAGGAACCTTAGTCCCTCCAAGCTCACCCGTTTGGGACCCATCAAGCAATACACCATAATACTTCTAGTCTTGTCCCTAACTAACCCAGATATCACCATTAGCCGGCCTGTCACTTTTGTCAAAATGGGAAATTCGACTGTATGCCACTAATAGAATACTACCAGACAACACGAAACAAGTCTATATGACTATCAATAAGACCCCCAATCAACACTCGAACTCAACAACCATATAAGTCATGGCCAACTACTCAACTGCCTAGACCATATATAATTGTGTCATAGCTTACAAGCTACCCGTACCTCCCAAGGATCCCTAGGATATCATCTACGCCATTTAACATGTAACTACGATTTACAGACGAAACCACATTATTGCTTAAGCACACCAACCCGACAAACTAAGCTCAAACCTAGACTATTGTTCCATTGTTCAATGCCAATCACTATGACCCCACCACCAGAATTATGCCCAACTCCCTAATGACTAGACCACATACTTTTATGTTACAGATTACAAGTGCCCGGACTGCTCAAGAGTCTCTCGGACAATATCTAACATGTAATGACAGTCAGCCATATATATTTTTAGACTCTCGGTCTTCCTTCTAACTTATTATCCACATGGAACAGGTTCAACAACCATTTAAACAATGAACAAATAACAATAGCATATACCCTCTTCATTTTACCCAGACCGACCAAAGATCCCTAGACCCACACCTAAGTGTTTAACATGCGATTTCAACCCTACACCAGGACCAACCCCATATTTATGTGTAACTACTCGGCCTCTCATGGATTAATATGCAATAATTACAATTCTCGAAATTAACCAGTCCACTCATGGAACCATCGACAAAATACAATCAACAAGTATAATTAACCTGTACCAGGCGTAGTACCTGAGCCAACTAATATAAAACTAATACCAGGCATGATACCCAAGCCAACCAATAGTATCTCATACCAGGCATGGTACCCGAGCCAACCGTTAGTATCCCATACCAGGCATGGTACTCGAGCTAACTAATTATGTATCTTGTACTAGGCATGGTACCCGATCCAACCAAATGTCATACATAATTGATGTGCCGGAATTTCACGGCACTTTCAATGCTTAAAACTATGGATTTTAGGAGTTCTTAAGTGTGTTTTGTTGGATTTGATGTCGTTTGTTACATGTACAGGAAAAAGTGTAGAAAAGATTAAAAGATCAAAAAGTTATAGATTTTTGGGTGAAAAGACATTCCCCACAGGCGTGGGATCTACCACAGCCCGTGGGAAAAGCCATCGGAATAGACCAGAGGAACTTAAAGGTTAAACCCTCTCCCACACTCTGCCACGATGGGCACTGGTCCAGCAACAGGCCATCATACTTGCCTGTGAGACTGGACCAGTGGAATGGAAGATGCAAATTCAAGTCATATGAGATACCACGATGCCCGTGAGAGACATGATAGGACATCACAAAGCCTGTGAGAATGAGCCAGAGGAAATTGAAGAAACAAGTTGCGACCCGAGGAGTTGTTCATAACAGGCGTAGAAACCATGATGCCCCATTGTATTTGCCTATGAAAACAAGGCAGAAGCCTAGAGACACAATGTGAAGGAAGTCCGACGGGCACCCGTGATGCTTGTCGCACCTATGATAGCCCGTGGGGTTTCCCGTCGGAAGTGCCGCATCCAGCTTTCCTAGATCAGTTAGGAATTGGTCTTTTTTGTCTATCAATACCTTCCCTTAGGTTTTGTTTCAGTTGTTACTCAATTGTTCGATATTGTTACAAATTATTTACATTTTATGAGACATCATAACACAGTTTTGAGGATTCAAAGATTGTTCTTGATTTATCGAAATATTCTTGAGGTTTCAAGATTTTTGATTTTCTTTACTTGTTCTTGTAAGTTATAATCATGATATCTTCATCTAAATCTGTTTATCTTCTTATAACCATGAGTAGCTAAATCCACAACTAGGGTTGTGGGAACCATGAAGGATTAACGAAGAAGGCAAAGTACTTAGCAACTCTAGGATGGTGTTTATGCATGTATTGCTCTTTCCTTCTCTTTGATGTCATTTTAACGGTTGCAAACGTTAGAACTCGCCTTATTCTTACTTGTCGGACCAAGGAGGTAACGAATGGGAAAAGGGTTGGTTACAATGGAGATTTAAGGCTATCAACCCTCATCTAATAGCTTGACCTTGTTCGGGAACAGCTAATCTGGGATCAAGGGTAAAGGTTAGTAAAGCACACACCCGCAACCGGACCAAAGCGCATGGTGAAATTCATCTATCTTGGGGACCAACCATTTAGATGAACCTAACTTACCGATCTTGCCTTCTAAGCACTAGAATAGATTGCTAGTACAACACTTACTAAGTTATGATATCATAGGGAACACTATCCTAGTCTCTTCTCTCATTGATTACAACACTTAAAACTATTACTTTTTTACTTGTCCAAATTTGAAATATGATTACTACTTGTTACTATAAACCCCCTTTGTAGGGAAATAAATGGCTAAGAGCGCGAGTAAACATAATTGACCCTAATCCTTCCATATTCCCTAAGGGATCGACCCTAACCTTCATTAGGTTCTATATTTGAACAGCGAAAACTTTATACTTCTAAAAGGAGGTGTAATTTGGGCGCATCAAATTTTGACGCCATTGCCGGGGAATACGATTTAGGATTAAGAGAGATTGTGTTTATTTCACTGTTAGTCCTTATTTCCTGATTTTTCTTTTTCTGTTGTTTTTGTTTTTGATCCACAGGTTCCACACTTGTGCATGCCCAGTACAAAGAGTCAAGGCAATCCCTTGATTCCATTCGATCCGGGACTCCAACAAACTCTGAGAAACATGGTTAAAGAGAGAGTTTACGAGACACCGAAAGAGGCTATAGCTTAGATGTTGGCCGAAGAAGAGCAGAAGAAACAGGCAGAAGAAGATGCTCAAATTGCTGAACATGCTCAGATTTCCGCAGACCTTACAGCTCAAAATTCAGCAGTTGAGCAAGCACGGCAAGCACGATAATAAGCTTCTTGTCAAGCCACATTAGATGCTCAAGATGTGAGAGATGAGGCAACCTGATGCAATGTGCCTCATGATCCAGTCGAACCAAGAGGGTATAGAGGTTGACACATGCAGAAGCAAAGGTATGTCCTTCATTACAATCTTGATGAAGATAATGTTGATGACATAGGGACTACTGGACCCATAGTATTGCTACCACTGCCTGAAGGTACAAAGTTTGACATTACCAGTACCATGATCTAGTTGTTGAACCTGAAAGGACTATTTGCTGGAAAGCCTGCTGAGGATGCAAATCTACATGTGACAAATTTTGTGGGGATTTACGTAGCTTATAATCTACCAGGAGTGGGGCCAGATGTTATTAGACTGAGGGTATTTCCATTCTTTTTGACTGGAGAGGCAACTCTGTGGATTTTAGAATTGCCTGAAAATTTAATATTCACATGGCTAGAGCTGAAGACTCAGTTTCTGGAGAGGTTCTTTCCTCCATCAAGGATGTTGTAGCTAAATCAAGAGATCTACAATTTCAAGTAGCTACCCACAGAGGCACTATATGGGACATGGCTGAGGTTCAATAAGAAGCTGAAATATGTTCTGAAACACCGAATCCCTTCAGACTATCTGGTGGAGATATTCTACAGAGAACTAAATGCAAATACCAGAGTAGTAGCTAATATAGTAATTGGGAGAGCATTCAGGGAGAATACTTATGACAGAGCTTTTGAGATGCTTGATAGGGTTACCAAGACCAACAGGGCCTGAAATACTAGAGAGTCTGAGAGTACAGCAAGAACTTATGCGGTTGGAGAATCCATTGACTATCAAGATTTGCAGGAGATTAGACAGGATGTTGTTGAATTGAATACAAGCATAGGTTTGATTGTAAAGCAAATCCTAAATGATGGGGTAGAAAAGGTGAAAGTTATTGGTTCACAAGGAAAAGCACCAAAGCTAGATGAGCAAGAATCTGATAAAGAAGTTAGTTATCTGAATGATCAAGTGGAGGGTTTTTGGGCCAATGGCCAGGGAAATCAAGGTCAAAAAATACATAGAGATGACAACTACAATCGGTCTGTCTATAGAGATAGGAGCAGAGGTAGAGACAGGGATGGTGACTGGCACAAGAGGGATGGATACAAGAATCATAGAAATGGCCTATATGTCCCTCCGAGAAATCACAAATCAGGACCTGAACAAGCATCCATGAGGAAGTTTATTAACAAATTATTGCAAAAGGTTGATTTTATGGATGGAAACTTAAAGGAGATGCATGCTGACATATCAGGTATAAATCAGAAAGTAGAGGCACATGTTGTCGCCATCAAACAAATCGAGCAACAGATGAACCAGATGTTTGTGACTTTAAACCTATGTCAGAAGGGTACTCTCCTAAGTTACACAATTCAGAATACGAAGAATGATCGACAGTGCATGGTTGTGACTACTCGAAGTGGGAAACAGACTTTTGATCCTCATATTCCTACAGTTGTTGATGAGCTAGCCAATCAAGAGAAAGATAAAGCTGAGATTGTGGTCAATTCAGAGAAAAAGGATAGCATTGGAACTCCATGTGAGAAGAAGTCAACTGATGCCAAGGAAAAGAAAAAGGAGGTTCCATATGTCTTGAAGCCCATAACATTGCCTCATCCACCTTACCCACATAGATTGGTCAAAAAGGCTGAGGAAGATAAATATCGCAAGTTCATCTCCATGCTAAAACAGCTTTCAGTGAATATTCCTTTGGTTGAAGCATTGGGGAAGATGTTTGGGTATGCAAAGTTCATGAAGGATCTAGTGACAAAGAAGAGAACTATGAGTTTTGAGCCAATTGATAATTTGCACCATTGTAGTGTAATAGCTTCCCGTTCTGGTGCAGAAAAAGGAGGATACTAGGGCTTTCACTATTCCTTGCACGATTGGAGCATTCTACTTTGCTAAAGCATTGTCTGATCTAGGTGCTAGTATTAATCTGATGCCACTAGCAGTGTTCAATCAGCTGGGCTTTGGAGCCCCCAAACCAACTACAATGCGGCTTCTTATGGAAGATCGCACGATGAAAAGGCCGGTGGGAATTCTCTATGATGTACTTGTGAAAGTTGACACTTTCATCTTCCCTGCAAACTTTGTGATTCTTGAATGTGAGGTTGACTTTGAGGTTCCTATCATCTTGGGACACCCATTCCTTGCCACTGGACGCGCTGTGGTTGACTTGGAGACTGGGCAAAAGAAATCCAGACTTAATGTCAAGCCCTGAGGCTACCCCCTAGATGTAGCACAGGATCCGAGACCACAAGTGTCCCAAGTTAACCCTTTGTCATAGCATAACTCAGATAAATTAATAGATAAGCGGAAGCATAATAGAAAGATCTAAAATCAAATGTATAGATAATCAGGCCAAATAGGAATACACATCCAAAAAGGAGACCCAAATACTGTCTATGTCTAGAAATCCTCGAAACAACATAAAGAGTTGCTAGAACAAGACCCCAGCTAACTCAGAAATCTGAAATGAAAACATAAAGATGGATACTCTATCTCTAGCCCTTGAATAATGAGGACTCACCAAAATTAGCTGAAAGTCTGGCATAGTCTAGCCACGAGTCTGAGGGCAGGTGCCTGAATCTGCATCTTAAAAGGATGCAGTGCAAAATGCGTCAGTACTATAGGATGTACTGAATATATGAGATAAATAGGAATCTGAGATAAACATGCTAAATAAACTTGTGAGGCTGAAATCATGCTATAAGTGTAAAACTGAAATGCAAGAGACTCAATGCAATGCCAAAACAAGTTATACAAATATCATAGTAATCGTAATGGTCCTGAAATCTGAAGGCAAAGAGACAATGCATTTTAAAAACTGATATTGTTTCTGTGGAAGGTTCTCTAACCGGTATAGACCATATGAACTACATGGAATCTGATGTATATGCCCCATTGAAAGGACCCAATATGCCTTGCAGGGCATAGAGGCATGACTGTGGCGTGATCACTAAAATTTGATGCCCAACTGAGGGGACTTAGAACCTACGTGGGCACGTAGTTTTGGGACTAAGGGTACTCTCACCCTGTCCAGCTCGATGCTAATACTACTCCCAAAAACATATACATATAACTCATAATACTTACGATATATCTAATATCAAAACTGTTCATAACTTAGGTGGACATATCTGGATGCCAAACATTTCATAAAACATAGGGACACATCTAATGTCCAAAACTGTTGGAAAAGCATAGGGACATATCTGATGTCATGCAATTCACAAGTCATGAATCTTAAAGTTTTGCAAAACCATAATTCAAAATATACTTTCCTTTCTAATATCATAACTTGAAGAATTAGGCATGCAATTTCATGAAAATAGAGGTCATGTTATCTAAACATACCAATTTTACTTGAAGACATGAAATTCAATGAAATCATGTTAAAATTCATCATCAACATATGGGCTTTTGAAATCAACCGAGAAACTTCAATTAAATCATAGAAATGTAATAAGAATGCATGAATTGATGCCTTAGGAGAAGACCTATAACTTTTTCCCCAATTTGAGTAAGAACCCTAATTTAAATATCCATAAATTCAATTTAGAAGACTGGGGTTTTGGGCATAAGGGTGGAGGGAATCCCTTATTAAATACCCACATACCTTGATTGAAGCTAACCCACTTGAAATTGAAAAGAAAAAGAGACTTGAACTTGGAGCTTGAGACTTGGAGTTTGAAGGAGTTCTTTTCCTTTTTGGGAGATGAATGAAGATTTGAGGAGGGACTTAGGCTAATGAAGGTGAAAACCCTCCTAAAAATAGTCAAAAAGACCTTATTTAGGAGTTAAAAGGGTGGGTAATGATTAAAATACCCCTGGGTCATAATTAGGAAAAAGCTGGAAAAAATTGACTTTCAGGGACCACGAATGGATTCCACGGATTGTAGACCAACCCACGGCTCGTGGTTTGCTTCCGTCATTCCTGGCCAAGTGAACAGGCTGCAGAAGGCAGTCTACGGGTCAACAGGATGGACTGTAGAACAGATTATGGCCCGTCAAACCAATTCGTCCTTCCTGAAAGACTTGGTAGGTCTCTGATCAGGTTTTACGAGTCAATAGGACAGTCTGTAGTTCAAACTACGGGCCGTAGACTAGACTCATGGTTCTTGGGAATTAGCCAGTCCTCAGGTCTGATACCACGAGTTGACAAGATGGGCCGTATACTTAACTATGGTCCATATAACCAACTTGTAGTTCTCAAACCAGAGTCTGAGCCTGGAAGACTTAAGCCACGACTCCATTCCATGACCTGTGGTTCAGACCATGGTCCGTGGTTTAGACTTGTGAACCCTGAAAACCTGAAATTTTTATGAGATTCTGAGTTTAAAAACTGAATAAGTTTCTGGGTGTTACAATATCTCCCCCTTGGGATCATTTGTCCTTGAATGAAGACTGAAAAAGGGAAAACTGAAGAGAAAACATCCCGACCAATCAACAATACATAAAATCTGAAGAACAGATATGATGACTGAGCTTGCAACTTAAAAACATGACTGAATCAACTTCAAAAACATGAATACAGGCTAGGATCATGAGGAAAACTAATGGAATAGAATCGGAGGAACATACTAAGGAGGAAACTATTACCTCATGCTGAAACGGAATTGAAAGGGAAGAGATGAGGGTACTTAGCTTTCATGGCTAATTCTGCTTCCCAAGTAGCTCCCTCAACTAGCTGATTCCTCCAATGGACTTTTACCAAAGCGACTTCTTTGTTTCTCAACCTCCGGATCTGACGATTAAGGATCTCTACGGGAACCTCCTCATAAGTGAGACTATCCTTCACACCCACATCCTCCAAAGGAACAATCAGGGTCGGATCACCAACACACTTCTTCAACAAGCAAACATGGAAAATCGGATGGACCTCTTCTAATTCCGTTGGCAAATCTAACTCATAAGCAACGCTACCAACTCTCCTCAGAATCCGATAAGGACCTACAAAATGGGGACTAAGCTTCCCTTTCTTTTGAAATCTCATCACACCCTTCATGGGTGGCACCTTCAGAAAACCCCAATCATCAACCTCAAATTTCAATTCTCTTCTCCACACGTCTGTATATGATTTTTGTCGACTCTGAGCGGTCTTCAGTCTCTCCCTAATAAGCTGAACCTTCTCCATAGTCTCATACACCAAATTGTGACCAATCAAAGCTGCCTCACCTACCTCAAACCAACCAATAGGATACCTACACCTCCGACCATAAAGTGCCTCATAAGGAGACATCTGGATGCTAAAGCGAAAGCTGTTATTGTAGGCAAACTTGATAAGAGGTAAGTGATCATCCTAATTACCTTTGAAGTCAATCACGCAAGCTCTCAACATATCCTCCAAAGTCTGAATAGTACGCTCTGCCTGGACATCCATCTGTGGGTGAAAAGTTCTGCTAAGATTCACCTGAGTACCAAGACCTCTATAAAACGATCTCCAAAACTGAGTACCCCTATCTAAAATGATAGACAATCGGACATTATGAAATCGGACTATCTTCCGAATGTAGAGTCTGGCATAATCATCTGCTGAGTCCGTAGTCTTAAGAGATAAGAAGTGGCATGACTTTGTTATCCAGTCGATAATCACCCAAATTGAATCATGTTGCCTTTGAGTACGAGGCAAACCTATAATGAAGTCCATAATGATCGCTTCCCACTTTCAAGTAGGAAGGTCAATATCCTGAGTCATGCTACCCGGTCGTTGATGCTCTACCTTTACTTGCTGACAGTTGGGACACTTAGCCACAAAATTGGCTATGTCCCTCTTCATACCATTCCACCAATAGACTTCCTGTAGATCACGGTATATTTTGGTGGCACCGGGGTGAATAGAATATCTGGAACTATGAGCCTAAGTCAGAATTTGCTGTCTCAACCCATCTACATCAGGAACATATAATCGACCCTGATAGCGAAGCACACCATCTTCCCCTTGGGAGAAAACCTCAACTCTTTGTTGATGGACTGCACCCTTTAGCTGAATCAAAATGGGATCACTGTCTTTCTTTGCCTTCACTTCAGCTACCAAAGATGATTCCGAACCATTCTGAACAATAACACCAACTTTTGTCGAGTCCATAAGGCAAACTCCCAATCGAGCAAGCCTATGAACCTCCTTAACCAATTCCTTCTTCCCGCCTTCGACTGAAGACACACTACCCATAGATAATCTACTAAGTACATCCGCCACAACATTGGCCTTACTCAGGTGGTAAAGCACACTCATGTCATAATCCTTAAGAAACTCAATCTATCTTCTTTGTCGCAAATTCAATTCCTTTTGAGTGAACACATATTGAAGACTCTTGTGATTGGTGAATACATCCACGTGCACCCATACAAGTAATGTCTCAAAATCTTCAAAGCAAAGACAACGGCTGCTAACTCAAGATCATGAGTAGGGTAGTTCTTCTCATGAGTCTTAAGTTGTCTCAAAGAATAAGAAATCACTTTACCACACTACACCAATACACAACTCAAACCAATCTTAGAAGCATCACAATACACAACAAAATCATCTAGGCCCTTGGGTAAAGCCAACACTAGAGTTGTGGTCGATCTAGTCTTCAATTCCTGAAAGTTCTCACAAAGGTCAGACCACTGAAATTTTACCTTCTTTTGAGTCAACCGAGTCAAAGGGGTAGAAATGGAAGAAAATCCTTCCACAAATCTCCTGTAGTAACCAGCCAAACCCAAAAAGCTCTTAATATCCAACAGGGAAGTGGGTCTAGGCCAGTTCTTTACTGCCTCAATTTTTTGAGAATCTAATTGAATACCATCTCTAGTCACAATATGACCCAGAAAAGCAACAGACTGCATCCAAAACTCACACTTGCTAAACTTAGCAAATAACTGCATGTCCTTGAGAGTTTGCAACACCACTCTCAAATAATTTGCATGCTCCTCCTCACTCCTAGAATAGATAAGGATATCATCAATGAACACAATCACAAACCTATCCAAATATTGCTTAAACACACAGTTTATCAAATCTATAAAGGTTGTAGGAGCATTCGCTAGACCAAAAGACATTACAACAAATTCATAATGACCATACCGAGTCCTGAAGGATGTCTTCAGAATATCACACCCTCTAACACGAAGCTGATGATAACCGAATCTAAGGTCGATTTTAGAGAAAAAACTAGCACCCTGAAGCTGATCGAACAAGTTATAAATCCTAGGAATGGGATACTTATTCTTGATTGTGACCTTGTTCAACTGACGGTAGTCAATACACATCTTGAGGGAACCATCTTTCTTTCGCACGAATAAGACTGGGGCACCCCATGGAGAAATGCTAGGCCTAATGAAACCCTTATCAAGAAGATCGTTCAACTGATCCTTTTAATCTTTAAGTTCTGCAGGAGCCATTCTATAGGAGGAATAGAGATAGGATTCATATCTGGAAGAAGATCAATCCCAAAGTCGATTTCTCGCTCGGGAGGGACTCCAGGCAAATCTTCGGGAAATACTTCTGGGAAATCATTCACAATAAGAACAGACTAAAGGGATGGGGTTTTGGACTTCGTGTCCATAACCCAAACTATATGATAAGCATAACCCTTAGGTATCATCTTCCTAGCCTTAAGATAAGATATGAAATGACCTTTCGAGAAAGGGGGACTACCTTGCCACTCTAAGATGGGTTCATTTGGAAACTTGAAATTTACAACCCGAGTATGACAATCGACCGAAGCATAACAAGCATGCAATCAATCCATACCAAGAATAACATCAAAGTTAGTCATCTCCAACTCTACTAAATCCGCTGAAGTGACTCTATGAAGGATGAGATAGGGAAATTTTGGTAGATTCTTTTGGCTCGAACTAACTCACCAACAGGAATAGAAACCCAAAAAGGTTCTAAAAGCAATTCAGGACAAATATCGAACTTGCATGCTATATAAGGGGTCACAAAAGATAAGGAGGTGCCAGGGTCCAACAAAGTATACACATCGAAAGAGAAGACTTTCAACATACCAGTAACAATATCTGGGGAACCCTCTTGGTCCTAACGAGAGGACATAGCATAAAAACGGTTCTGGCGCTGACTACTAGAACTAGAAGCAGTGCCCTGCAGGGCTCGTCGACCTCCTAAGGGTACTGGGGCAGACTGAGTCCTGCTACCACCCTGCTCCTTCTTAGCTAAAGGAAAATCTCGAATCCTGTGACCAACCTGACCACATCTGTAGCAACCCTCTCTACTGGCTAGACACTCATTGGGATGATTCTTTCCACACTTGGTGCAAATGGGGTATGAAGGCCCCTTTGCACCACTCCCCTGAGAATAAGACCCCACACCTCTACCAGACTAATCATGATGAGGCCTGGAGACCTGAGAAGGAGTACTAGCGGTAGAATTATAGGTCCTGGTGACTTCTTCTAAAATAAGGAGTGATGTCTGCCACCGGACCTCTGATGGCCAAACCCTGAACCCTCGGATCTAGCTCTCTTGCTCTCCCTAGCCATCTCTCTAATCTTGTCTCCCTCGATCTGGTGAGCATGAGTCATAAGCCTGGAGATACTCATGTCACTCAACAGCATAGCAGACCTACACTCCTTCTTTACCAAATCTGAAACCCCATAGATGTACTTGCTCATTTGATCATGTGGGTCCGCTACCATAGAGGGAGCATACCTAGATAGTTGAGTGAACTTCAAACTGTACTCCTGAACAGTCATGGATCCCTGTCTCAAGTTCAAAAACTCCTCAGCCTTCTCTTGCCTCAATTCCCTCGAGAAGAACCAATCAAGGAAAGCCCTCGTGAAACACTCCCAAGTCATAGGGACCACGTCCCTAGCTCTAGCTTCATTCCTTTGTGTGAACCAAATATGAGCTACATCCTTGAGTTGATAAGATGCCAACTCGACATAATCAACACCAACCACTTGCATCACATCAAAGATTTTCTTGACTTCATCAGTTAACTTTAGTGGATCCTCATTCACTTTTAAACCCCAAAATATCGGTGGGTTCATACGGAGAAAATCATGAACTCACGCCGCTACCCCACCTTGAGTGTGGATGGGGATAGGAGCTGGTTGGTTGGCCTGAGCGGCCATGGTCTGGGCTAGCATGTGGATGGCATTCTTGAACTCTTCATTTGTGACCTCGGGGGCCAAAACTGGAGGAACAGTATTCTGAGTAGCTCGGTAAGGCATAGTACATCATGGCATAATCTAGAACGTATAAGGGAAGGATTAGAGGGATATTAGAGGTAAACTTTATCTCATGATATGATCATGATAGAAGTAAAGTTTTTCTAAGAAATCTCATATCTTCCCTCTCATAAGTGTGGTGTGATTCACACACATGAAAGAGATTCTACTCGATGCGACTTTTAGACATCCTAGGACTCTTGAACCTAAGGATCTAATACCTAGTTTTTCATGTCTCGAGGCTACCCCCTAGACATAACATGAGACACGGGACCACAAGTGTTCCAAGTTAACCTTTGGTCAAAGCATAACTCAGATAAATCAATATAAGCGGAAGCATAATAGGAAGATCCAAAATCAAATGTATAGATAATCAGGCCAAATAGGAATATACATCCAAAAAGGAGACCCGAATATTGTCTATGTCTTGAAAGCCTCTAAATAACATAAAGAGTTGTTGGTACAAGACCCCAGCTAACTCAGAAATCTAAAATGAAAGCCTATTATGGTTGTCGAATGGGCCTCCTCTCCACCTAGGCGAAAGATAGGGCGTCAGGCGAGTGCAATTGGATTTTTCTGAACAATCCTCAAGCTTGAATGAGCTCTCTAACCCTTCTTTCTTCTCTCTCAGTTTAAAGAGAGGAGAGGAAGGGAGAAGCAAATGTCACTTTTGTGTACCCATCGGACAGCAACCCTAATTTGAGTAAGAACCCTAATTTAGAAATCCATAAATTCAATTTAGAAGATTGGGGTTTTGGGCATAAGGGTGGAGGGAATACCTTATTGAATACCCACATACCTTGATTTAAGCTACCTCACTTGAAATTGAAAAGAAAAGAAGACTTGAACTTGGAGCTTGAAACTTAGGTCTTGAAGGAGTTATTTTCCTTTTGCGGAGATGAATGAAGATTTGAGAAGGGACTTAGGCTAATGACGGTGAAAACCCTCCTAGAAAGAGTCAAAACAACCTTATTTAGGAGTTAAAAGGGTAGGTAATGACTAAAATACCCATGAGACATAATTAGGAAAAATCTGGAAAAAGTTGACTTTCAAGGACCAGAGATGGATTCCACGGGTCATAGACCAAACCATGGCTTGTGGTTTCCATCCGTCATTCCTGGCCAAGTAGACATGATACAAAAGGCAGTCTATGGGTCAATAGGACAGACCGTA
This sequence comes from Jaltomata sinuosa, assembly GCA_003996215.1. Classification (NCBI taxonomy): domain Eukaryota; kingdom Viridiplantae; phylum Streptophyta; class Magnoliopsida; order Solanales; family Solanaceae; genus Jaltomata; species Jaltomata sinuosa. The sequence continues at coordinate 72,453 of QJPP01003323.1, forward strand.
GAATAGATTACGGCCCGTCAAGCCAATTCATCATTCCTGAAGGACTTGGCAGGTCTCTGATCAAGTTTCACGAGTCAACAGGATGGTCCATAGTTCAAACTACGTGCCATAGACTTGACTCGTGGTTCCTGGGAATCAGTCAGTCCGCAGGTCTGATACCATGAGTTGATAGGATGGGCCATAGACTGAATTACGCTCTGTAGAACCAACTCGTGGTTCTCATACCAGAGTCTATGTCTGGAAGACTTAAACCACGACTCTATTCGACGACCTGTGATTCATACCACGGTTCGTGGTTTGGACTCCTGAACCCTGAAAAGTTGAAATTTTTCTGAGATTCTGAGTTTAAAAGCTGAATAAGTTTTTGGGGTGTTACACTTAATAATGAGGTGGTTACTTTTAATGTCTGACAGTCTATGAAACATCATGATAACATGCGCGTAATATCAGTGATTGATGTGGTTGATGAGGAGCAGCTAATAGTGTTTTTAGAAGAGAGACTTGGGGTTGAGGCACTTGCAGAAGTTATTATAAATTTTTATGGAGATGATATTGATAAGTATGATGATATGGTAGAAGCAGTAGCCAGTATGGAGTCGTACACTTATGCTCTGAAGAAGCTTGATTTGGACCTGAAGAATTGACAAACTCCACCAACTAGACCATTTATTGAGGAGACTCCTGTCTTGGAGCTCAAAGAACTTCCTTCTCACCTCTGATATGTGTTCTTGGGAGCTAATGATACCTTGCCAGTTATTATTGTTGCTGACTTAGATGAAAGGCAGGTTGAATCTCTAGTTTCGATTTTGAGAAAGTTTAAGAGGGACATCGGTTGGTTCACTGCTGACATTATTGGGATTCTGCCTTGAATTTGCACACATAAAATTTATCTAGCGCCAGATTGCATTCCAAGTATTGAGCACCAGTGTAGGTTGAATCAGCCTATGTTAGAGGTTGTCAAGAAGGAGATCATCAAGTGGCTAGATTCAGGTGTGGTTTACCCTATTGCAGACAGCAAGTGGGTGAGCTTGGTTCAGTGTGTTCTAAAAAAAGGTGGAATTACTGTAGTCCCGAATGCTAAGAATCAGTTTATTCTATTGAGGCCAGTCACAGACTGGCATGTATGCATGGACTACAGGAAGTTAAATGCTTAGACAAAAAAAGGCCATTTTCTGATGTCGTTCATGTATCAGATGTTAGACCATCTTGCTGGTAGAGAATGGTATTGTTTTCTTCATGGGTATTCAGGATACAATCAGATTTCTATTGCGCTTGAAAACCAAGGGAAGACCACTTTCACCTGTCCATATGGGATGTTTGCATTCAAGAGGATGCCATTTGGGTTATGCAATGCACCAGTGACATTTCAGCGATGTATGATGTCAATTTTCTCAGACATGGTAGAGGAAACTATTGAGGTGTTCAAGAATCACTTTTCTATATTTGGTGACTCTTTTGATGACTGTTTGGCTCATCAAAGTTGTGCGCTAAAAAGATGTGAGGAATGCAACCTAGTGCTGAATTGGGAGAAGGTCACTTCATGGTCAAAGAGGGTATAATGCTTGTCCATTGGATTTCTAAGAAGGTTGTTGAGGTGGACAGAGAAAAGATAGAGGTGATTGAAAAATTTCCTCCACCAATTTATGTGAAAGGTATTCAAAGCTTTTTGGGGCATGCTAGATTCTATCGCAGATTTATCAAAGACTTTTCTAAAATTGCACATCCCTTATGCAAGTTATTGGAGAAGGAGGTGAAGTTTGTCTTTGATGATGCATGTCTGAAGGCTTCGAGTGCCTCAAGGAGAAGTTGATCTCTGCTCCTATTATTATTTCACCTGATTGGTCTCAGCCTTTTGAGGTTATATGCAATGCTAGTGGAGTGGCGCTAGGAGCAGTCCTAGGCCAAAGATGCAAAAAGATTCTACATCCAATCTACTATGCTAGCAAAGCACTCAACCCAGCTTAAAAGAACTATACGGTAAGGGAACAAGAGTTGTTTGTTGTGGTCTTTGCATTCAAAAAGTTTAGATCATATTTACTTGGCACTAAGGTGGTTGTGCACACTGACCAGGCAGCTCTTAGGTACCTCATGGCGAAGAAGGATGCGAATCCTAGATTGATTAGATGGGTGTTGCTGCTACAGGAATTTGACTTTGAGGTCAAGGACCGAAAAGGTACAGAAAATCAGGTAGCAGATCACTTGTCCAGATTAGAGGAGGAAGCAATGCTGAAGCTGAATAATGAGCAAAATATTGATGATTGGTTCCCAGATGATCAAGTGTTAGCCGCTTCCCAAGATCTAATTCCATGGTTTGCTGACATTGCCAACTATTTAGCAAGTGAAGTGGTACCTCCTGATGTGTCTGTACACCAGCAAAGAAAGTTCATGTTTGATTTAAGAATTCTTCTGGGAGGAGCCATTCTTGTTTCATGAATGTGCTGACACCATGATCCGTAGATGTGTGCCTGAATCTGAGATGATGAAGATATTAGAGAATTGACATTCATCCCCGATAGGGGTCATCATAGTGGCATCTGGACAACTCACAAGATCTTGCAATATGGCTACTATTGGCAGACCATCCACAAGGACGCCCATGAGTTTGCTAAGAATTGCAGTAGGTGCCAGAAGGAAGGTGGTATATCAAGGAGGCATGAGCTTCCTCTAACTCCCATCCTTATGATTAAACTATTTGATGTATGGGGTATTGATTTTATGGGTCCATTTGTGAGTTTGAATTAGATGAAGTATATATTGGTGGTTGTTGATTATGTGTCCAAATGGGTGGAGGCAGTTGCGCTTCCTAATAATGAAGGCAAGAGTGTCACAGTGTTCTTGAAAAAGAACATATTTTCCAAATTTGGTACACCACGGGAAATTATTAGTGATGGAGGATCTCACTTTTGAAACAGGTTATTTCGGGCTTTGCTTGAGAAGTGTGGAGTGAAACACCAAGCTGCCACCCCTTATATCCTCAGACTAGTGGGTAAGTTGAGGTGTCCAACTGCGAGATAAAGTCAATCCTATCAAAGACTGTCAATGCAAATAGAATGGATTGGTCTAGGAAACTAGATGATGCTTTGTGAGCATACCGGACTGCATACAAGACACCCATAGGCATGTCACCATATCAGCTTGTGTTTAGGAAAGTGTGTCATCTACTTGTTGAGCTAGAGAATAAGGCCATGTAGGCATTGAAGAAGTTGAATCTAGACTAGTCTGCAGCATCATTTTAGCAGCTTGGGCAGTTAAATGAGTTAGATGAGTTCCGCCTCAATGCATATGAGAGTTCGGCCTTGTATAAAGAAAAGATGAAACTGTATCATGACTGAAAGATTGAAAAGAGAGATTTCCAACTGGGTGATTTGGTCCTGCTTTTCAATTCTAGAATTCTCTTGTTCTCTGGCAATCCGAAGTCTGAATGGACTGGGCCATTAAAGTGGTATAGGTATTTCCACATGGAGCCATAGAACTTGAAAACCATGAGGGCAAGAGGTTCAAAGGGAATGGGCAGCGAATAAAAGTTTATTTGGGAACCGCAGATGAGCTGAAAGCTCTGGAAGTATGGACTCTTGGTGAATTCGTGGTAACCAAGGAGCTTGATGAAGTCTGAGTAATCAAGTGACCTGCATCATGTCGCAATGTTAAATCAGGCGCTGCCTGAGAGGCAACCCATGAGGAAACTTGATGAAGTCTGAGTAGTCAAGTAACTTGCATCATGTCGCGATGTTAAATCAGGCACCATGGGAGGCAAACCATTAACTAATGTTTATTTAAGTGTGTAGGATTTGGTAGGATTGAATAAGGAAGAATTGCAGAAAAAAGGGTTCCCACGGGCACCGCGATGGGCCATCGCAAGTCCCACTCCCGTGGGAATTAGGCGTGCCAAATGGAAATGAAATAAAACTTGGTCTATCCCATTCCCACGCCCAACACGATGGGCCATCGCAGCTCTGATGAGCGTGGAAATAGGCATGAAGCCAAGGAAAGCTCAAAACAAGCCACTGGCCTATTCCCACGTTCTGACCTGATAGGATGTCATAACCCTGATGGGCATGGGAATTAAGCCTTCGACGCCCTGATAAGATACCCACAATGGGATGTTGCATGCCCCATGGGAATCGTGAATGCCCATTTTCTGGGTTGGTCAACATGGTCAATATTTTTGAATTTTTTTTAAAATTGTGGTGATGACCTGACCCAACCCGAAACCTCCTTTCCCCTTTCCCCACGTCGAATATACGTTTGACCTCATTCAATTAAGGTCAAACTCACTCAACTCCCTCCTCAATTTTTCTCCCTCAACCTATGACCATATCCCTAAAATCACTCCCCACGATCATCCCCCAATAATCACTCCCTCACGTCCCATATACTCTTCACAATCACAAGAGCATTAAGCAAAGTTCTTCAAAGTTCTACACTTATTCTTCAAGAGTTTATTGAAAATCAAGAAGTAAGTATTTTCTACATGATGCTTTCAATTCGACTTGATGCTTTTAACAATAACTAAGGGTTCATTTGTTTTATGATTTAATATTGTTTAGAGAACCCTAGTTGTAAACTTTGCCTAGTGTTTATGTGTTTGTGTCTATACATTGAAAAAAGATGGGACTTAGGGTTGTATTGATTGTGTGAATGATGAGTTGATGTTTTGATCGTAAATCGTATATGATGATTGGATTGGGTGAAGTGATAAAAGGTACAAGTAAATGAAAAAAGGGGGAAAGAGTATGGCTGGTGTGATCCCATGGGCAAATCCCACGGGACATCGGAGGGACGACAAGCGTCGGAATTGAGCATGGGAGTGGAACAATGCCTGAAAATGCTAATGTCCCATCCCGAAACTCAATCCCAATGGGATGTTGCACCTCCCACACCTTTGGCAAGTGGTCGTGGGAGGACAAAAGTTTTTAGAAATCTTCACTGGCTGATCCTGATGCCCTATGCCATGGGCCGTCAGACCTCCCACGCCTGTGGGAGGCTGAAAATTCTAAAAAAAAATCTAAGTGTAAATTTTTTTACTTCTTTCGATGTTTGGTTTGGTTTGCTAACATTGGTTACTTGAAGGTACTATATAGCACCACCGACTCTACTATAATAAGGGTGACCAAGGAAAGAAAAAGACAAGGCTGTTACTACTCGCTTGAAGGATCAATCTGATTCAGAGGGAGAGAAGAGTGATTTAGAAAACCTTCCCCTCATCCAGATGACTAAGAGGAAGCTGGTGGTATCTCCTTCCCAGTCTAAAGAGGAAGGAGGTAATGCACCCAAGCAGGAGAAAACATCGGCAAAGACTTTCTCCCAGGCTGAAGAGGAGGAAGGATCATCTTTCGGGTCATCCAGTTCTGATGCGGAGAGTGACCATGCTACTCCACTGGCAAAAGGAAGGAAAGAGACAGCTATTCTAGTTTCTAGTGGCCAAAAAACTGAGACCGAGTCAGAGGATGATGCTGAGTCAGAGCAAAAGTCAGGTTCTGCCATGTAGGCGGAGGGTGATGCTGAGTCTGAGACAGAAGAAACTACTCCTGAAAAAGAGGCGACCTCACCTCCTCAACAATAGCCCGAAAGTTCTCTCGCTCCCACCTCACAAGATATCCAACTCCGGGAGCTGACAAGGTAGAACGTCAAAGGGTCCAAGAAATTTTTTGATTATGGGCTTGAGGTCACGGCAAGGGGGCACCTAAAATGCCTTATTGCGGAGGAGTGGAGGATAGAATCTTTCAAGCTAAAAGAGTTTCCTAAGCTGGAGAAGTACTTACACCACTACAACTTGGGATGGACAATAAGAAGCTCCCTGATTATCAGCCTACTATCGTGTGGGAGTTCTATGTAAACTATTAGGCCATACAAGAGAGTAGGTGTCGGAAAGGTCAGAAAGTCGCATATTTGCCTGCTCTTGAGAGCATCCCAGTATGAGGTGTTTTATTAAACATCTCAGTCGAGATCATTAACAGATTTTTATATGGCCCTGCGTATGTTGCTCCAACCAACAGTTCGGACTATGACTACCGATATAAGCTCGAGGATGCGAGGACAAAATGGTTAGCAAAAGTTCTCACTATGACCGACACTCTTTCGTGGCTCTATCAAGAAGAGCCGTAGATTACCAAGGCCTCGTTGACTTTCGAGGTGAAGTTTTTGTGGGCGACTGTGCGACTCCGATTGATGCCGACTGGTGGGGACAATCAGCTAACCACTGAGAGGGTTGTTCTTGTTGCTAGCTTGTTATCCAAATAAAAGTTAAATATTGGAAAGATCACAGCGAAAGAGATCCAGGATAGGGTTACCAAAATCAGCTCATCATACCCATTCACGTGCCTTCTAACAGAGATATGTGAAGAAAATGGGGTGCCTCAGTATTTGGGCATTGATCATGCAGAGCGTGCCATCCAGACCCATCATCCCGAGCGGTCCAAAGATGATAGCAAAATATTAGGTCTAGGTGGTACATCTGATGCAGCGGGACCCACCACCATCCTTGATGCATTTGTATTACCGCCGAATGTCGCACCCTACATTCAGGGACTTGGCAGCCCAAAAAGGAGTCTGAATGAAGAGACTTTCTCTGCTAGGGAAGAAGTTGCGGTTACTTCCACACGACCTTGCATTACTTAGTTGTTGACTCCTCGTGGGGTTGACACCCCTATCCCAGACACCCTACCAGCTCCTTCTAAATCTGCTGCAATTCCATTGAGGAGCCGACCTCAGTTTATGCCTTCCATCCAGCAATATTTGCCAACACGATACAGGCTACTATAAATCTACAGAAGGAGATGAAGAAGTTTGCTCAGCAGTTCTAGGCTATTATTGATGCCTCCATACAGAGAGCCATCACACCATTTGTTAATGTGCATAGACAGATTAATGCATTAGAAGATAGTATCGATGCCAAGTTAGATGAAATGAGGGTTGCTGAGTTGATAGATATGAAGGGACAGATTATGGCGCTGAGGGTAGATATGGATGAATTGAGGGTCCGTCCAGCCGCATATGCTAGTGCTCAAGTAGTCTTGCCAAAGGCTGCTTTTGATCCCATGATTGACTTGTGGGACTATTCTATCTCGAGCTCCAATAAAAGGAACCTACAATGGAAAAAGAGGTTGAGTCACCTACTAATCCTTCGGAGCCTAAGAAAAAAAGGAAGAGAAGGACAAGCATGTCTAATAAGAGGACGCACCCATCAGCCCAAAGTCTCTAAAGCGCAAGGAGGATAGAGCTACAAAGAAAGCAAAGAAAGAGGCTGTAAAAGTGCACAAAGATTCCCTTCCCAGCACCAAATTGAGGTTGATGTTGTTGGTACTGGTGGCTCAGCAAGTGGTGTTGCGGGCACCGCTGACGAATCTTCTTTAGACCCCGTTGTGAGACTGAGTGTTGATGATACTGCTCAGGCAGCTGATATTGTTCAGAGGACTTTAGAGGTAGCCTCGAGTGTTGAGAAGAATGTGGGCACCTATCTAGCGGGCCTTACTACTACACATGATGACCACGCTTAGGCGCCACAGGTATCCCTTGTTTAGTTATTTTTAGTGCATTGGGACAATGCATAACTTTTTTGATGAGGTGGGGCATCTTGGTCATCTAGTGTTTTGTAGAGTGTTGGTGAAGTCTGAGTATCCAAAACACTCACGTCATACCACGATGTTGAATCAGGCGCTGCATGGGAGGCAATCCATGAGGGTATCTAAAAGGATACTGATAAGTCAATAATCTACAAACTTATTGAGCCTATATCCATGACTTATTACTATGTTTTGAGTCAATTTAGAGGTTCTTAAGGCCTTTATTGATGTCTATGCAAGTACTCTTGATAAAAGATGAAAAATAAGGATATGGACCCAAAAAAAAGCCAAAAAGGAGCTAAGTATGAAGAGTTGAGAAAAGCTGAAGAATCTGCCATGGGATGCGGTGGCTGTGCGACATGCATAAGCTGAGATGCAGTTTGCACCTCCTCCGCATGAAGCTGTCAAAGTTGCTGAAGATTCTGCAAAGGAGTGTGGCCACTGTGCGATGCATACATCCTATGGTATGAAATGCACCACTTTCGCACGAAGCCCACAATTTCAGCTGAAGTCACTGGTCGAGTTGAAGTAGGTGTGCGATGCGCACATCGCAATGTGTGAACTTGTAATGACCCTTCCGGTCATTTCCACGTTTGAGTTTTGAAGTCAAGCAAATCGACAAAAGATATCGTAAGACCTTTAACAAATTTCCTGAAACTTTGGGTCAAATGTGTCAGGGCTTTTCTCCCAATATATAAAGAGTTAGAAGTCCCCCAAAATACCAAATCGAAGGTCTACGAGTCTAGTTTCCAACGCACAAAACCGCACGTCCAAATAATCTCGGAGCAAAGAGTTATGACTGTTTTACCGCGGACTGTCTGGCAGAAAACGGGTTGCGAACCGGGTCGCGAATCGGGTCGGGTTTAACCCGATTTAAGCTTCAATTTCACGTTTTAAAATGCCATTTTAGTTCCAAAACAGTGATAAAATATAAGGGAGGATCCCGAGAGAATTCTTGAGTATCAAAATCGTGCGTAGGCGAATTACGAGCCTAAACTTAAGAACCTTATTAGCATCGTGCGTGTATTTGAAATATTTATTTAAAAGTTGAATTTGGTAAAAAATTATATTATTATTGCCTTTTCAAAATACTTAAAAGGTTTATGAAAAATATATTTGATACGATATAAGTGTATACGTATTTATTTTATAAGGTTTTTATACTCCGTAATATTTTAACGGGATAGTAAATTTAATTATGTTGAATATTATTATTATAATATAGTAGGTTTTATTGGAAATGATTTTCTAATAATTATGGTATATTTAAAATACTATATTTATTTTACCACGAATTTATGCAATACCCGAATATATATCTAACGGAGGGAAATTGGTTGCCACCTCCACCCCCACGTGTAAGTGGAAGGTGAAGGCAGCACTAGTATATTTAGAGTGGCAGCATTTGATGAATTGCCTACTTATTATATATAGCTGCCAAACTTTAAAAGTTTGGCAGCATTTAATTCTCCTTTCATTCTTTTTATATATTAGAAGGTGATGTTGCAGCATTAAAGGCCACCTTCTATATACGTATACGGAGAGAATTAGGTGGAACTAGATATATTTTGACGTTGTGTTTAATTTCGGGAAGGAAATCAATTATCTACGTCAAGTTATTCAAGCCCAAATCCGATTTCGATTCCGATTCCGATTTAGTTTTGGAATTGCTTGGAGTGGTTCGAGCTTGGACATCGTTGTTCTAGCAGCTTGTCGTCGGACGACAGGTAGGTTACGGTTTAATTTCCCTAGACTCCGTATATATAAAATAAAATTGTATTAATGGGCATCTTTGGGTTGGTTTATTAGGTTGGTACCACAGACCTTGACCGCTTTATTCATGTCCGCCTATTTTTATTCCTCCGTTGCTTGTAGTATTTGCGGATATATTTTATTTACCCTTGTGGTCCTGCGAGGCCTTGTTGACTCTGGAACATAGAAGGTGGGATTTTGGGAATGTCCGCGAGTCCCGGGCATAGAATTATCCTTCTAGGCTGGTTATGCTTGCTGAGTAGCTGTGGGCCTGTGCAGGGTCGATAGGTTGATTGTGAGCTGCTGGGCAGCTATTGTGTGTGATCATACCATTTCCATGCATATAAAGAGGTTTTACCATGTTTTACTATGGTTTTGGCTTCGGGCCTACTGGCACTGTTTTCTAAACCTTGCATGGCCCCGGGGGGCCCGTTTTTGATGGAAATGATTTGAAAATGGTTGATTTCACTTGTGGTTTAAAATCTCAGTTTTACGATTATCATAGGCACTCGGTCAGGGGGCCGGAGTGCTAGTTGAGTTTTCTTCCTACTTCAGATGATTTTTAGCCTCGGTTGGACCGAGCACCTGAGATGACTTTTTTACTGTTTAGACCCGGCGACGCCCGGGCACCCTTGGAGGGGTTTTTGAGATATTTTCCTACTATTTTTAGTCCTGGACAGGGTCTGGGCATGCATATTCGAGACGGGGTCTCTATCTTGATATCGAGACTGGGTGTCTATCTTGATACATGTTCTGATACTGAGTTTTGGTATGGGGTCGGGGACCTCCATGGACCTTGCTATCCGGGCCAGGGGCTACTGGCTGCGTGTGCCGGAAGAGGGGTATACGGGGGAGTAGAGGTATACGGGCAGAGTCCTTCCATGGAACCTACCTGCTGGGCCGGATCGGCGCCGGAGGAGGTACATAAAGAGATACTATGGCACTTGAGATCTTCATGCATCATATCATTCATGGTTCGAGGTTCCACCCTTGTTTGCTGTTTGCTGATTGTACGCTCCGGTAGTATGGGATGCCGGAGGGTTTGTTTTCACTTGGTTGTGTTCCTCGGTTGTATGGGCGGCCGGGGACTGTAGGTAGACTTTTGCTATTTTACTTACAGAGTTGTTCTCTATTAGGGATGAGTATGAGATTGGTTACTGCTAGACTGTTAGTTTCTGGATTTGAGATTGTTATGATTAGTTGGGTTGATTCATGTCGTGAGCATGCCTATTATTATTCTTTCTCCCTTCTTCTTACACTTGAGGTTACCGGTATACCGTCCATTTCGCAAACTTATTTTATATACACTGTTATTGCAAGGACCCCAGGTGCGCTATTACTTACTTTCACCTGTGCCTTTGGTGTGTATATCCTGCTTACTAGCCTCATGTGTGGTTCTGTTGGTTTCCCTCTAGGCTAGTTCCTGTGTACCTTTTGTTGATTTCTGTGACTGATTGATTCTATTCTGTCTATTACTGCTCTTTTATCTTATATGTGCCCAGTCGGCCTATGATACCTACTGGGTACCTTATGCTTCGCATTTGGTGCTCACTCCTACCCCCTGCATCTTTGGGTGCAGATCCTAGCGTGGGCCATCGCCGTTAGACCGTTGTGATTCGTGCTTGGAGATCTGTTGGAGACTACTTCAGGCTGAGGGTGAGCTCTTGGCGACCGGAGCTTAGCTTTAGTTTATCTTTTGCTTATGTACTCTATTACCATTCAGAGACATCTGTATATATTCTTTGGTTTATTTGCACTCCCTGTATGTAGTTTGGCTCTGTACTATGATACCAGTTCTTGGGGTTTGGTTTAGTTTCCGCATATGTATATATTTATATACCTGTTATCTATTTTATTCGTCTTATTTTCTTATTTGTTAGATAGTAGCCCATTACCAACTGTTCTGGGCTACAGGGATTGGTTCACCTACCGGGGGTTGTAGGTGCCATCATGACAAAGAAATCGGGTCGTGACAACTTGGTATCAGAGCTTTAGGTTCACCGGTGTCATCGGTATAGGAGCCAATGTCTAGTAGAGTCCTACGGATCGGGGCGGAGACGTCCGTACTCAATCTTTTGGAGGCTACAGTGGCATTTTAGGAAAT
>QJPP01003324.1:0-84673 GCA_003996215.1 Jaltomata sinuosa
GTAGCCCCCCAAAGATTGAGTACGGACGTCTCCGCCCCAATTGGCAGGACTCTACTAGACATTGGCTCCTATACCGATGACATCGGTGAACCTAAAGCTCTGATACCAAGTTGTCACGACCCGATTTCTCGGTCATGATGGCACCTACAACCCCCGGTAGGTGCACCAATCCCTGTAGCCCAGAACAGCTAGTAATGGGCTACTATCTAACAAATAAGAGAACAAGATGAATAAAATAGATAACAAGTATATAAATATATACAAATGCGGAAAACTAAACCAAACCCCAAGACCTGGTATCATAGTACAGAGCCAAACTACATACATGGAGTACAAATAAACCAAAACTATATATACAGATGTCTCTGAATGGTAATAGAGTACATGAGGCAAAAGATAAACTAAAGCTAAGCTCCGATCGCCAAGAGCTCACCCTCAGCCTGAAGTAGTCTTCAACAGATCTCCAAGCACGAATCACAGCGGTCTAACGGCGATAGCCACGCTAGGATCTGCACCCAAAGATGCAGAGGGTAGGGGTGAGCACCAAATGCGAAGCATAAGGTACCCAGTAGGTATCATAGGCCGACTGGGCACATATAAGATAAAAGAGCAGTAATAGACAGAATAGAAGCAAGTAGTCACAGAAATCAACGAAAGGTACACAGGAACTAGCCCAGAGGGAAATCAACAGAACCACAGATGAGGCTAGTAAGCAGAATATACACACCAAAGACACAGGTGAAAGTAAGAAACAACGCACCTGGGATCCTTGCAACAACAGTGTATACAAAATAAGTTTACGGAATGGACGGTATACCGGTAACCTCAAGTATAAGAAGATGGGAGAAAGAATAATAATAGGCATGCTCAAGACATGAATCAATACTCAACTAATCATATCAACCTCAAATCCAGAACCTAACACCCTAGCAGTACCAATCTCATACTTATCCATAATAGAGAACAACTCTGTAAGTAAATAACAAAAGTCTACCTACAGTCCCTCGGCCGCCCATACAACCGAGGAACACAAACAAGTGAAAACAAACCCTCCGGCATCCCATACTACCGGAGCGTACAATCAGCAAACAGCAAACAAGGGTGGAACCTCAAACCATGAATGATATGATGCATGAAGATCTCAAGTGCCATAGTATCTCTGTATGTACCTCCTCCGGCGCCGATCCGGCCCAGCAGGTAGGTTCCATGGAAGGACTCTGCCCGTATACCTCTACTCCCCCGTATACCCCTCTTCCGGCACACGCAGCCCGTAGCCCCTGGCCCGGATAGCAAGGTCCATGGAGGTCCTCGACCCCATACCAAAACTCAGTATCAGAACATGTATCAAGATAGAGTCCCAGTCTCGATATCAAGATATAGAACCAGTCTCGAATATGCATGCCCAGACCCTGTCCAGGACTAAAAATAGTAGGAAAATATCTCAAAAACCCCTCCAAGGGTGCCCGGGCGTCGCCGGGTCTAAACAGTAAAAAGTCATCTCAGGTGCTCGGTCCAACCGAGGCTAAAAATCATCTCAAGTAGTAAGAAAACTCAACTAGCACTCCGGCCCTGCCGAGTCTAGTGATAATCGTAAAACTGATGATTTTAAACCACAAGTGAAATCAATCATTTCCAAATCATTTCCATCAAAAACGGGCCCCCCGGGCCATGCAAGGTTTAGAAAACAGTGTCAGTAGGCCCGAAGCCAAAACCACTGTAAAACATCGATAAAACCTCTTTATATGCATGGAAATGATATGATCACACACAACAATAGCTGCCCAACAGCTTACAATCAACCTACCGACCCTGCACAGGCCCACAGCTACTCAGCAAGCATAACCAGCCTAGAAGGATAATTCTATGCCCGGGACTCGCGGACATTCCCAAAATCCCACCTTCTATGTTCCAGAGTCAACAAGGCCTCGCAGGACCACAAGGGTAAATAAAATATATCCGCAAATACTACAAACAACGGAGGAATAAAAATAGCGGACATGAATAAAGCGGTCAAGGTCTGTGGTACCAACCTAATAAACCAATCCAAGGATGCCCATTAATACAATTTTATTTTATATATACGGAGTCTGGGGAAATTAAACCGTAACCTACCTGTCGTCCGACGATAAGCTGCTGGAGCACGATGCCCAAGCTCGAACCACTCCGAGAAAATCCAAAACTAAATCGGAATCGAATTCGGATTTGGGACGGAATAACTTGACAAGATAATTGATTTACTTTACCAAATATATTTTCCCCACAAACAAAACATTCCACGTGAATGCGTATTTTAAACCATCTGCATCATTGTATGAAACAGTACTATATATAAATGTAATACAACTTTGCAAAGTCACTTGGTGACTTACTTTAATAGTTGCTGCTAATTGGACACCTAGCAGCCACTACACGGTTGCTGCTTTGCCTCACCTCCACGTGTTGTGGAGGTGGCAATATTTAATATTTCCAGCCCGCTATGTAAGTATTCGGGTATTGCATAAATTCGTGGTATAATAAATATAGTATTTTAAATATACCATATTTATTAGAAAATCATTTCCAATAAAACCTACTATATTATAATAATAAATTTTAACATAACTAAATTTACTATCTCCGTTAAAATATTACGGAGTATAAAATCTTTATATAATAAATACTTTCAAATACGCACGATGCTAATAAGGTTCTTAAGTTTAGGCTCGTAATTTGCCTACGCACGATTTCGATATTCAAAAATACTCTCGGGATCCTCCCTTATTTTTTATCCCTGTTTCGGAACTGAAATGGCATTTTAAAACGTAAAATTGAAGCTTAAATCGGGTTAAACCCGACCCGATTCGCGACCCGGTTCGCAACCCGTTTTCTGCCAGACAGTCCGCGGTAAAACAGTCATAACTCTTTGCTCCGAGATTATTTGGACGTGCGGTTTTGTGCGTTGGAAACTAGACTCGTAGACCTTCGATTTGGTATTTCGGGGGACTTCTAACTCTTTATATATTGGGAGAAAAGCCCCGACACATTTGACCCAAAGTTCAGAAAATTGTTAAAGGTCTTACGATATCTTTTGTCGATTTGCTTGACTTCAAACTTAAACGTGGAAATGACCGGAAGGGTCATTACATCATCCACTACTAAAAAGGGCTTTCGTCCTCGAAAGTCAAGGTCAAGGGAGTACCTGTAGTCTAAAATAGCTGCGGATACTGATCCCGCATATCTCTCTCGGTCTCCCAAGTAGCCTCCTCGACTGGACGGTGCCTCCACTGAACCTTAACAACCGGGATCTCTCGAGACCTCAATCTCCTGACATCTCTGGCCAAAATAGCTGACGGCTCCTCAACAAAGGCTAAACCCTCATCCAACTGAACTGAATCCCACTGCAACACATGAGACTCATCTGGGATATACCGACGCAGCATCGAAACATGAAACACAGGATGTATAGCTGAAAACATCGGAGGTAAGGCTAACTGATAGGCAACGCTACCGACCCTCTGAAGAATCTCAAACGGCCCAATGTACCTGGGACTAAGCTTGCTCCGCCTACCAAATCTCATCAAGCCCTTCATGGGCGATACACGGAGAAACACCAAGTCACCGACACTAAACTCCAAGGCACGAAGCCTACGGTCAGCATAACTCTTCTGTCTGCTCTGAGCTGCCCGAAGTCTGTTCTGAATCACTCGGACTCGATCTAAGGAATCTCGAAGCAAATCTGTGCTCTGTGGCCCAGCACTAAAACCATCAAACCAACCTACCGGTGATCTGCAACGCCTGCCATACAAAGCCTCAAAAGGTGCCATGCCGATACTCGAATGGAAGCTGTTATTATAAGCAAACTCTGCCAAGGGAACAAACTGATCCCAAGAACCTCCAAAGTCAAGAACACAGGCTCGAAGCATGTCCTCCAAAATCTGAATGGTCCTCTCGGACTGGCCATCTGTCTGAGGGTGGAAAGCGGTACTAAGATGAACCTCTGTACCCAAATCTCGCTGAATAGCCCTCCAGAACTGAGATGTGAACTGAGTGCCGCGGTCTGA
This sequence comes from Jaltomata sinuosa, assembly GCA_003996215.1. Lineage (NCBI taxonomy): Eukaryota > Viridiplantae > Streptophyta > Magnoliopsida > Solanales > Solanaceae > Jaltomata > Jaltomata sinuosa. The sequence continues at coordinate 4,041 of QJPP01003324.1, forward strand.
AATAATGGAAGCTGGAACCCCGTGCAACCGAACAATCTCACGAAGGTAGATCTGAGCTAACCTCTCTGCTCCATAGGAAGTCTGAACCGGCAAGACATGTGCTGACTTGGTCAGCCTATCAACAATCACCCATATGGAATCAAACCCACGAGAAGTACGAGGTAAACCAACAACGAAGTCCATAGTGATCCCTTCCCACTTCCACTCAGGGATGGGAAGTCGCTGCATCAAACCACCAGGTCTCATATGCTCGAACTTAACCTGCTGACAGTTCAAGCACCGAGATACAAACTCCGCTATATCCCGCTTCATACCACTCCACCAGTAAAGCTGCCTCAAGTCTCTGTACAATCTTAGCTGTGCAGGGTGAATGGATATCAGTACAAAGTGCCTCACGAAGTATGCAACCTGAAATCAAAATCACTGAAACCCTCGGAACACAAAAGGCGCTAGTCGATACCTCAGACCCCCATCTGAATCTAGAGTAGCCCGACTGGTCTCACCCTGAACAACTCGATCACGAAGGTCACACAACTGCTGATCCTCAAACTGACGGCTCTGAATCTGATCAATCAAAGTAGAACGAACCTCAACACTGGCGAGAACTCTGCTAGGATCCGACAAGTCAAGCATAACCAAACGGTTAGCCAAGGACTGAATGTCCAAGGCCAACGGCGCTCTGAAACTGCAAGAGAAGCTAGGCTACCCATACTCACTGTCTTCCGACTCAAGGCATCCGCTACCACGTTTGCCTTGCCCGGATGATACAGAATAGTAAAGTCATAGTCCTTCAGTAACTCGACCCATCTCCTCTGCCTCGAGTTCAACTCCCGCTGACTCGTGATATACTGAAGACTACGGTGATCGGTGAAGATATCACAGTGAACTCCATATAAATAATGCCTCCAGATCTTGAGCGCGAAAACTACCGCCGCCAACTCTAAGTCATGAGTGGGGTAGTTGCGCTCGTGAACCTTCAGCTGCCTCGACGCATAGCTACTACTCGACCCTGCTGCATCAACACACAACCAAGACCAACCCCAGAAGCATCACAATACACGGAGAAGCTCTGACCCTCAACCGGCAAAGTCAAAACTGGAGCTGAAGTCAATAAGGCCTTAAGCCTCTGGAAGCTATCCTCACACTGATCCGACCACTGAAATGGGACATCCTTCCTAGTCAGCATAGTCAAGGGTGCTGCTATGGAAGAAAATCCCTCAACGAACCGTCTGTAGTAACTTGCTAACCCAATAAAGCTGCGAACCTCAGTAACAGTAGTAGGTCTAGGCCACTCACAAACCGCTGAAATCTTTCCCGGATCAACCCTAATCCCATCCTTAGACACCACGTGCCCTAGGAATGCAACTGACTCAAGCCAAAACTCACACTTTGAGAACTTGGCATAAAGCCGATGATCTCTCAAAGTCTGGAGTATAACCCTAAAAGTGCTGCTCATGCTCATCTCTACTACGCGAGTATACTAAGATGTCGTCTATAAAAACTATCACAAATGAGTCCAAATACGGGCCAAGAACCCTGTGCATCAAATTCATAAAGGCTGCGGGGGCATTAGTCAACCCAAAAGACATCACCAGGAACTCATAATGGCCATAACGTGTCCTGAACGCTGTCTTAGGGATGTCCTCCGCCCTAATCCTCAACTGATGGTAACCAGACCTCAAATCAATCTTCGAAAACACGACTGAACCCTGAAGCTGGTCAAACAAATCATCAATCCTCGGCAACGGATACCTATTCTTCACTGTCACCCTATTCAGCTGCCGATAATCAATACACATGCGCATCGACCCATCCTTCTTCTTCACGAAGAGAACAGGAGCACCCCAAGGTGACACACTAGGTCTAATAAACCCCTTAACTAACAGATCCTGGAGCTGCTCCTTAAGCTCCCTCAACTCATCAGGAGCCATACGGTAAGGAGAAATAGAGATGGGCCTAGTACCCGGCTCCAACTCAATAGCAAAATCAATATCTCTCTCAGGTGGAAGGCCTGGCAGGTCGGTAGGAAATACATCGAGGAAGTCTCTAACCACAGGAACAGACTCAGGGGAAGTGGGGTCAGCACTAACATCTCGGACATATGCTAGATAAGCTAAACACCCACGGGCAATCAACTTCCTAGCTCGAAGACAAGAGATGATCCCAGATGGTGCATGGCTAACAGAACCCTGCCACCCAACCGGGGATACACCGGGCACAGCTATGGTAATGGTCTTGGCATAACAATCCAAAACCACACGGTGAGGGGATAACCAGTCCATGCCCAGTATCACATCAAAATCTAGCATATCAAGAATCATCAAGTCTCCCCAAGTCTCTGAATCACATAGATAACATACAGGATCTCACGAATCCGATCACTCTAAAGAATCTCCTTGGGTGACGAAAAGGAACAGATAAGGGCTCAACAAGCCAACAGCCCAAACAAGCACAAAGTAGGCAAGATACATATGAACAAGTGGATCCAAGATCAAATAAAGCCATGCATGACTGATGGCACCACAGAAATCGTACTGTATCACGTCTAGAGGCTCAAGATCTGGTCTCCGTAGGGACCGCGTAAACTGACGACGACCTCCACCTGCCCGACCGCCATCCTACACTTGCTCTGACCCAAAGGAGCGAAGCACTAGCCTCTAACATGGACCAGCCTATAGCCGGGGCTGAATCTACCCGTAAAGGAAGGCCAACTGAACTTGTCCTGCTGAGGGCATACTCTTACAAAGTGACCTATCGCACCACAAGTAAAACAAGCCCCTGACGGCCTACTCTGTCGAGATGAACCAGCAAATCCCGTATGACCACCACGACCTGATGCCCCAGAAACTGTACCCCTCGAAGACTGGTCGCTATAGCCCTGATGGCTGTCCTGACCCTGCTCGAACTGGGTACTACCGAAAGTCTGAAGAGAAGCCTGAACCAGTCGGCTGGACTGACCCTGGTACTGCTGTGGCTGATAACTCTTACTCCACTGGCCAGGACCTCTACCACCATATCTGGAACCACTATAGACACCCTGATATCGAGGCCTCTTATCTCTGGGCCCCTGATCATGTCGCTGTAAGTCCTCCACAGTGCGAGCATAGTCTACAATGGCCTGGAATGACCGACCACTGGCAATCAATATCTCATCTGGCTGTCTGATCTCTGGCCTCAAACCCCATACAAATCTACGAATCCTATCTGCCTCGGTAGGGATGATCATAGCTCCGAATGGTGCTAGCTGATGAAAACGGGTCTCATACTCCGAGATAGTCGTAGACCCCTGTACAAGGTGAGTAAACTGCTCCCTGCGACGCTCCCGATCACTCTGGGGTAGGAACTTGGCCATAAAGGCCTCATAAAACTCAGACCAGGTCAAAGGAGGTGACGATGATGGTCTACAAGCAACCTGAGCCCTCCACCATAACTTCGCTGGGCCCTCCAACTAATAGGTACTATAACCAACCCCATGAGTCTCCAACAAACCCAGATGATGCAACATCTCCTCACAGGTGGTAATAAAGTCATGTGGATCCTGTCCAGAAGTACCCGCAAATCTCGGAGGTGCTAACCTCAAAAACCTATCCAATGCCTTCTGCTATGACTCTGTCATAGCTGGGCGAGGAGCAAGAGGCTGTGCAACAGATGGGACCGGAATGACCTCTGCACGGGGAGCCATAGTAGCCGGCTGCGCTCCTAAGATCTGTGCACCCAGAGATGCCCCTTGAGCGGATGTCTGCGCTACCTCAGAAGGCCGCTCTCCAATCACACCCAAAAGCTGTAATAGTAATCCCCGAATATCTGGAGACTGAGCTGTGGCTGGAGCTGGCACAGAAGTGGGCACTGGAGCTGGTGGTACCTGGGCTGCCCCCTGAACCACATGCTGCTCGGGCTCTATCTCCACGCTAGCAGCTCTAGCAGGTGCCACTGATCTAGGGCGTCCTCGACCCCTAGCTGAAGTGGGAGGCTCATCTTCGCGTGATGTCGATGATCTCGTACGAACCATCTGCGGAAGGATGAAGTAGAATAAATGAGATTTCCAGAAACTTCAAGGGTTGTACGCACGACATAGAAGCAATAAAAGAGTCAAATTTCCTAAAATGTCACTGTAGCCTCCCAAAGATTGAGTACGGACGTCTCTGCCCCAATCCGCAGGACTCTACTAGAAATTGGCTCCTATACCGATGACACCGGTGAACCTAAAGCTCTGATACCAAGTTGTCACAACCCGATTTCTCGGTCATGATGGCGCCTACAACCCCCCAGTAGGCGAACCAATCCCCGTAGCCCAGGACAGTTAGTAATGGGCTACTATCTAGCAAACAACAAAAGAATAGATAATAGTAGTATATACATAGACATATGCGAAAATCAAATCAAACCCCAAGACCTGGTATCATAGTACAGAGCCAAACTACATACATGGAATACAAACTATCCAAAAGAATATATACAGATGTCTCTGAATGGTAATAGAGTACATGAAGCAAAAGATAAACTAAAGCTAAGCTCCGATCGCCAAGAGCTCACCCTCAGCCTGAAGTAGTCTCCAACAGATCTCCAAGTCACGAATCACAAGGTACTAGGGCAGATGGCCAGCACGCTAAGGATCTGGCACCCAATGAGATGGCGGGGGTAGGGTGAGCACACAAAAATGCGAGCGGGTCTCGGGGGGCATAAGGTAAACCCGATCCAGTAGTGTATCAAATAGGCCGACTGGGTGCTACATATGAAAGATAAAAGCGCAGTAATAGACAGAATAGAAGCAAGCAGTCACAGAAATCAACGAAAGGTACACAGGAACTAGCCCAGAGGGAAATCAACAGAACCACATATGAGGCTAGTAAGCAGAATATACACACTATAGGCACAGGTGAAAGTAAGAAATAACGCACCTGGGGTCCTTGCAATAACAGTGTATATAAAATAAGTTTACGAAATGGACGGTATACCGGTAACCTCAAGTGTAATAAGAAGAGAGAAAGAGTGACAATAGGCATGCTCAGAGACATGAATAAAACTCAACTAATCACACCAATCTCATACTTATCCATAATAGAGAACGAATTCGGATAAGTAAAAAAGCAAAAGTCTACCTACAGTCCCCGGCACGCCCAATACAACGTAGGAACACAGAACAAGTTTGAAAACCCAAACCCTCCGGCGGATCCCGATTACTAGCCGGATCGTGAACAAACAGGCAGAAACAGCAATACAAGGTGGAACCGTCGAACGATGAATCGATATGATGCAAAAATCCAAGTGCCATAAGTATCTCTAGTGTATGTGACCTCCTCCGGCGCCGATCTCGGCCCTAGCAGTAGGTTTCATGAAGGACTCTGCCGTTGTACTCTGCTACCCCGGCGTATTAACCCCTCTTTCCGGGCATACGCAGCCGTAGCCCCTGGCCCGGGAAGCAAGTCCATGTGAACATGTATCAAGATAGAGACCCAGTCTCGATATCAAGATAGAGACCCAGTCTCGAATATGCATGCCCAGACCCTGTCCAGGACTAAAAATAGTAGGAAAATATCTCAAAAACTCCTCCAAGGGTGCCCGGGCGTAAAAACTAAATTAAAAAACATAAAATCTATGAGAGAAAAACCTCCGCCTAAACAAGACTCTTTTGATAACTACATTGTGGATTTTGTCACGCCCCGAGATCAGCCCCTGGACATAAGGGCAACCCGGACCAATGAATGTCCGAGAAGACCCCTTAGCATAACATCATAAGCATATTCAATAAAACATTTGTGAAAGAAAGACCCATTTGAGAAGAACCATTTAAGACATAGTTAAAAACTAACCAAGTGTTGGGAACAAATTTTTTAAACAATATCTACATAGGTCTACGAATCCTCTAACATGAGAATGAAATATCTATGCTGAGACATGACCCTGATGATACTATAAAACAGAAACAAGGGTCTAAAAATAAGGATTTAAATCACCTTCCGGAAGATGGAGGGCTTACCACTTGCTAATGTTGTCCCGAACAATCTTAACGCTGCACATAATAATGAGAAAGTATTTCGAATCTATATCATAAAATGATATAGCGTCCGAGGATGATCAGTACGATGAGTACTGATATGCAACCGAGAGGAAGGGACAATACAATTTATAAAGCAAGTCATAAAAATATAATGTAAATCATGATAATAAAATATGGATGGGACAAATACTCAAACATCAAATAAGACTATTTATTTACATTTAATTCTGAATTAGATGGTATCACGAATATCATTGTCACCACGGGCAATGTGGGTCCGACCATGACTCGATCGGTGGAGCGCCAATCCATATTTCCTGCAAGAACTGAGGCATTAGATCATAATAACATCATATACTGCATACAACTGAGCGAATCAAGCATACAATGGTTATCCATATTTTAGGACAGAACTATACCGGCATCGGCAAAATACAGTTTTGGGTAATGAGCTCTGTTCGACTCATATCTTCTCGATTAACCATATAATTCTCTTAAGCCCATCTTTTACCTTTTCAAAATATTTAAACAAATCATTCATGAGGGACATTTATCATTCTCAAGGCATCCATTAGTTTGGTATCGTCATACTAGGACTTGCAAGTCATACATAAACATATCATGTCATCATCGTTCATACATCATTTGTCCCACTATTTTAAAGGATTTTAAAACTCATTTAACCTATCCCTCAAAGGTTGACAATTTCATAATTAGCAAAGAATAATTTCAAAACTGAGGGATGTAGAAATTTTTTTCTTTTTCATCAAAAGCCAAGATTTAAATAGTAAAATAATTTATAAAAAGAATTATGATTTCTTGACTTAAATCTGTCCCAATAAACTTTTCATATAAGTAGGGTTTCATATTTCAAACAATAATCTCAACTCTCAAAGACATTCATAACCAAATAGTAATTTCATAGGCATGGGTTTACAAACTTTAAATAAATCTTCCTTTCGAAAATTATTAAACAACTGATAAGTCGGTAATTTACCAATCTATTTAACCTTTAAGCTTACACTTTTATATCCTAATTGAGAGAAAATAGTGCATTTGATATGATTTACTTCTATTATACAGGTGTATGTAATTTAGAAGTGATCGGCGCAGAATCGAATGAAAACAAGTCAAGATGGAAAAATTCTGAAATTCTGGGCAACTCAGTGCAATCGCACTGGACTGGCTGAAGGCAGAGGACATGGTTGTGCGCGATGGCGCTGGAATGGCGCGATAGCACTGCAGAGTGAAGTGGTCAATGCCAGTCAAAGGCAAGGGCGCGATCGCACCAAGACAGCGCGATGGTGCTGACCAGTGTGAGTCCCTTGAGCGCGATAGCGCTGCACTAGCGCGATGGCGCTTCACTGCACCTGAACGTGAAAATGGGTAGAAATGACATTTCACCTTTGTGGAAATCCCAATCCATATAAAAGACTTCTCAGTTGTTTCGGAAAGCATCTTTGGCTAATTTTTGGATATCCTCACAACTTTTGGAAAGCTTGGAGAGCAAGTTCATCAACCAACACCATAGGAGTGAAGATTTGGATGCTTTGTATTGTAAAATATTTAGTTTCCAATTTTTAACTCTTGTTCTTAATTGCTATTCTATTGGTGTGTTTGTTGAATTGAGATTTGGATTTTTATTAGAGATAATACTTGTTTGGGTATTCAATCCATATCTAGATTTTGCTTTTGATTAATTATCTGGGTCTATTGAATCCTCCATGCTTGGACTTATAGTTAATGGTTGCAAACATTGACTTAGCTTTCTAATTTGAGTTTTTGCTTGAGAAAGGATTACCCTAAATTCAAAAAGGTTTAATAGTGAGGATTTGAGATTCCATTCTAGATTGAGGCTAGAAATAGCTCAATTCGCCAAGGGTCTAAACAGTAAAAAGTCATCTCAGGTGCTCGGTCCAACCGAGGCTAAAATCATCTCAAGTAACAAGAAAACTCAACTAGCACCCCGGCCCTGCCGAGTCTAGCGATAATCATAAAACTGATGATTTTAAACATAATTTTACTTTCTTGCCCAAAAATCTCCACAAGTGAAATCAACCATTTCCAAATCATTTCCATCAAAAACGGGCCCCCCGGGCCATGCAAGGTTTAGAAACAGTGCCCAGTAGGCCCGAAGCCAAAACCACAGTAAAACATGGATAAAACCCTCTTTATATGCATGGAAATGGTATGATCACACACAATTGCTGCCCCGCAGCTCACAATCAACCTATCGACCCTGCACAGGCCCACAGCTACTCAGCAAGCATATCCAGCCTAGAAGGATAATTCTATGCCCGGGACTCGCGGACATTCCCAAAATCCCACCTTCTATGTTCCAGAGTCAACAAGGCCTCGCAGGACCACAAGGGTAAATAAAATATATCCGTAAATACTACAAACAACGGAGGAATAAAAATAGGCGGACATGAATGAAGCGGTCAAGGTCTGTGGTACCAACCTAATAAACCAACCCAATAATACAATTTTATTCTATATATGTGGAGTCTAGGGAAATTAAACCGTAACCTACCTGTCGTCCGACGACAAGCTGCTGGAACAACGATGTCCAAGCTCGAACCACTCCGAGAAAATCCAAAACTAACTCGGAATCGGATTCGGATTTGGGACGGAATAACTTGACGTAGATAATTGATTTTCTATAACCAATTTAATATAACCACAACGTTAAATTGGTCCCACCAATTCCCCTCTCTGTACGTATGAAAGTACATGGAGAAGCTATGTAATTTAAGTGTTTGTGAGAATTGCATTCATTCCTTATTGTCATGTTCCATAATTAAATACTTAATAAGTAGTAAGTATAAGTTAGGCAGAACTTTCAATGTTTATGACATGTTAAGATGCTGCCACATTTCACTTGCTATCATCACTTGCTATGTGTTGTGTTAGTCCTCCACTTCCACATGGAAGTGGAGGTGGCAACCAACTTGTCCCGATAAGTATATACTCGGGTATTGCATAAATTCGTGGTAAAATAAATATTTCAAATACACGCACGATACTAGTAAAGTTCTTAAGTTTAGGCTCGTAATTCGCCTACGCACGATTTCGATATTCAAGAATTCTCTCGGGATCCTCCCTTATATTTTATCACTGTTTCGGAACTGAAATGACATTTTAAAACGTGAAATTGAAGCTTAAATCGGGTTAAACCCGACCCGATTCGCGACCCGGTTCGCAACCCATTTTCTGCCAGACAGTCTGCGGTAAAACAGTCATAACTCCTTGCTCCGAGATCAGTTGGACGTGAGGTTTTATGCGTTGGAAACTAGACTTGTAGACCTTCGATTTGGTATTTCGGGGGACTTCTAACTCTTTATATATTGGGAGAAAAGTCCCGATACATTTTACCCAAAGTTCAGAAAATTTGTTAAAGGTCTTACGATATCTTTTGTCGATTTGCTTGACTTCAAACTTATACGTGGAAATGACCGGAAGGGTCATTACACCTTAGCACGATTCCTTCTCTTCCTTCCGAGTTTGGGGTTGAAATCGGGTGGAGAAATCTTCATGTCAACCAAATCTTGTGGCACAGTCCATTCCGACTCTATAGGGACTGCAAAAATGGTTTCAGAGTATGCAAGAAGGTACACTTGACATTTATACATAAGTGATGAGTAGTCGTAGATGCTTGTACCATATTCATTGCCATACTTTGAATGCAAGGCTGTCATGGCATGAGCACATGGTATTTTCACCAAGTCATATTTCCTACAAGAATATTACTTTTCCATAATATTAACTTTGGCAATAACTCCCGTGTCAATGATGGTGAAAATGTTGTTGTCCCCGATTATGTTATTCACATATAATGAGTCGCCCGCAGTGATATTGTCCCTTATGATGGTTTTGACATTAGGCACAAGTAAAGTATTTGCATTAAGGATCTCTGCATGCCTCTGCCTAAACTTTTTAGCGTATCTTCTAGCAATAGAATTGAATATGGCGGCAATGGGGCACTCCCTTTCATCCTTCAACAGAGCATTGAGCGACTCAGAAATGTTTGTCATCATGACATTATACCTATTAGTCGACAAATGTGACCTGCTCCACTTGTGAAATCCAATTTCATGCTCAAGAATAGCGGCTGCCTCGGGGAATTTATCCTTGAATTCAATAAAATTCTCGCTAAACTGCTTAGGACAATATGCCTTTGCCGCATTGTAGAATAGATAGAGGTAATCTCCACAGTGTTGATTTTTTTGGAGATTTTTAGCAAGATACCTCATGCAAAATTCATGATGATCATACTGATAAACGCTGGTAAAGCCATTGGCGATGCTCTTCTACTTGTCGGAGATGATGCACAAATCTGGTTCATCAACAACTATAGACTTCAGCATCTCAAAGAAGAAGAACCAAGATGAATCACACTCCTTATCCACAATACAAAGACAATTGGATATATATGGTTTTCTGTATCCTGTGCAACAGCAGACAACAACACACCCTCATACTTACCTTATAAATATATGTCATCAAAGACAACTACCTTTCTCATGTGAGCGTATCCCCGAATGCAAGATCCAAAATCTAAGAAGTAGTATAAGAAGCTGCCATTATCCTTCTTAACCACGATAAAATTAGTTGAACCAGGATTTAGTATGTTCACATGTAATGAACCTCCAGGTCATTTTCCATTTTCCATGCTTTTTCTGCATTTTGAGCTTTTCCTCAACGGCTATAGTTCATTTATGACTTGACGGGACTGACGTTCTAGTGCCCGGGATGTCCGTTAGGTTGTTATAACCATTTCCCCATTTTAGCACTTAAGGTTGGTAAATCTTTGACTTCGGTCAACTTTCTTGGCAAACACATTCAAAATCAAATTTTGACAGTTATGCTGGCTTCAGAATGAGGATTTTGGTCTAGTGGGACCATTAGTTTGGGTCTGAGTGCTTTCGGTTTGGTTTCATGTGGCTTTGTGTGTTTTGAAGTCAGTTTGGCCGATAGGGTTGACTTTGGTCAATATTCGGAGAAGACTACCTCAGATGGAAATTTTGTCAGCATCGTTAGCTCTGGAATGTCGACTTTGGGCTAGAGGGACCTTTGATTTTGGTTCCGAGGCTCCCAGACTCATTTTTGGGTTTTGAGTTTCGAGTTGGTTTTGGTCATGGGGCCCATTTTTTATTAAAACAATCTCCGTTGGGAGTTTCACCAATTCCATTGAGTCTGGAATGCTATTTCTGGTAGGGTAGCATAGTTGGTTTGCATTCACGAGGTTCTGGATGAATCTCGAGGGTCCATCGGAAGATTTTTGGACTTGGTGTTTTGCTGGTTGTTGCATTAAGTTGCAAACAACTTTACTCTTTGCGATCGCGAGGACCCCATTGCATTCGCGAAGGGTTTCTTCACGTTCGTGGTGTAGCCAGCTGGGACCCATCTTGGCTTGCTCTTTGCGAACGCGGCCTGGACCATCGCGAACGTGATGGTTGGGCCAGCTGTTCTCCGCGAATGTTGGGGTCCTATCGCGATCGCGATGAAAGACCTCTGGCAGTTATATTAAGTCCCAACTTTGTTTTCTCCTTTAAAAATCAGATAAAACTCCATTGTTGAGCTCCAAGCTCCAAAGTTCCAACTCTTTTGCTTAGTATCTTTCACCCGGTAAGTTCCCTCGTTACCCCTCTCCTCGTTCCATGTAAATTCTCGTAATTCTTCCGCTAAATCTCCTTGTTGCTAAATTCTTAGAGAAGGGGAAATCTTGTGGAATCTGGTTTTTGGGGACTGCATGCTCCTAAATTTGTGCAACTCACCTCCGTGACATGTTTCTCTTGTTGAGGTAGGTCCCCGCCTTTAAATTTTTGAGCTTTCCGTTTTAATCCCGTGAATTAGTAGCACTTCAGGGCTTTTTTGGGCCCCAAAATGAACCCCGTTCACACCCAAACTTTGGGCATGGGTTCCTTGACCCATCGCGAGAATAATTGTGAATTTATTTTTCTGTTTCATTGTGCGGGCCCCGAGGGTTGTTTTTCTAACCCAATTTTTGGTCATATTTTTCGTATAGCAATATGGGTGTCATTATTCTCGTCTTGACACCTAGTTTTTGTTGTTGATAGCGTGGAAGCTTTCTGAGACTATTCGGAAGGGGAAGGCACACGAGTGACGGTTCATGCTTGTAGTTCGGCCTGGAGGTAGGTTACAGTTTACCCTTTTTAGACTAAGTTAGTTAGATAATGTATATATGCATATTACTGGAACGCTAGGTTGGATTTTAGATAGACTTTAGGCTTGAATCATGTATACCATGTTAATTGTCCATTTTGGATCTTTAGCCTAGCACTGTATGTTGTCCTTATCCTAGGAGCTTGCTTCTTCTGTGGGATTAGTATAGAATCCTTAGCGTATTTTTAGGTGGCTTTAGAGGTAGAATAGAGTTTTTTTATGGTTTTCGCTTTTATTTCTACTTTACCACTTTATTCTATCATTATGTGTAACTGTGGGCCCGAGGCCATGGCTAGGATTTAGATAAATTCCAGGTCAGTTCTCTTGTTTTGGAGGGTATTCTTGCCTTGTTTGATCTGATGATGTGGATTCCCTCTGTGTGTAAACATTCATATTCATATCGCATGGCATATCATTGGTACAGTAAGGGAATAATTTTTGAAGGTTTTGGTTTGAAAAGAGGCTCTACTATTGTTATGATGATTTTTCGGACTAAATCGAGCTATTTTGAGTATCACCTTGGTTTTTGAGAGGAAAAGAGGAACTACTATTTTCTGTATATAAATTTATAGTCCGATGCAGTATTTCAGACCCCCGATGCATTATTCCGGGTATTTTACTTACTCATTTATATACATATTAGTCCGATGCGGTATTTCAGTCCCCCGGTGCATTATTTCGGGTATTTTATTATTTCATATATATATATATATGCATAGTCCGATGCGGTATTCTGGGCGCCTGATGCGGTATTCTGGGTTTATATTATATTACATTCATATATGCATCATCGTGCATCACATTACATTTGCTTTGGCATGTGGATTGACTCTGGTTTGGCTTGATGTTGTGTCCCTTTCTCTTTTTGTTGATTGGCATGTCTCCGGCTCTATAACTAGATTTAGGTGGATCCCTATATAGTTAGCTGTTTTCCTGTAATCTATTTATATATATTATCTTTCTGCGCTCGATCGGCCTATGATGCCTACTGAGTACCCGGTGTTTTGGTACTCATACTACACTCTGCATCTCTTTTTCTGATGCAGCACCTAGTACGAGCCATCTTCGCTGATCTCCTGTTGTTCTAGACCCATTGTTGTTCGGATCGCGGTGAGCTCCCGACGCTTTGGAGACTTTACATGCTTTCCATCTTGTACATTCTGTCTTTATGGTGTATTTTGTATAGACAACACCTGTTGTATAGCTACTCCTTACTTTAGTCGCTCTTGTACTAGTGACACCAGGTCTGGGTTGGTTCTCGAGTCTGTTTTGTCTCGTTGGTCACTTTAGGGCCTTCTTTTGTATATTTTGTACGATGGTATGTATATATGCTATTGGCCCTATCTTTTTGTCATATCTTCTGCTTTCTTTAGTTTAATTATTATTTGTTATCTTCCGCACGTTTGGGTTAGGCTTGTCTACTTGGGGAGTTACGTAGACGCCATCATGGCCCAGTTTCGAGTCGTGAAATCACCATGTAGGAAAAGGCCGGCAAGCAAGAATATATGTGCTCCAAAGTTCCTCGAACCATGTTCTTGACAATTACACCTCCCTTCAAACAATTTCAGTAGCTTGTTTTGCAATGCAGCTCCCTAAAAAAAATCTTTTGAATTTCTTTAACAGTTGGACCCTTGCCATCACGATAAAGTTCATACAAAGCGAGGTAATGAGAGTGGACATGACATTCTTATGGCTGCCCGTGACATGTTGAACACCACAAGTGTGATCCCCAACGTTCTTGTAGATGCAAAATCTGTCCGAGCTTTCATACTTGTTGGCTTACAACATCCAACCACAACTAGGAGATACACAAATCACATAATAATATTTTTTTACAACTCTTAATCGTAGAAAAATAGAAACACTTCCTCACCGAAGCTTGCCTCAATAACAATATCAGCTCATTCTTATCTCTGAATGATTGTCCGACATAAAAATTAGTTCCATCAGAGAATGAGTGGTTGGGTTGTGATCCAGATGGCTGCTCGGAAGCACAATCAAACTCTTCTTCAAGATTTTGATCATCTTTGATATCCATTAGAAGATCAGATTCAATCTAATCATCATCGACTGGCGAGTGTGGGGGTGGGGTTGATGTCAAAGGTTCTTCTCGAGGCCTTTAAATGACATTTATCCTTAATATTGGCCTACTACCATTAGCAGCAACATCGAGAATGTACAAGACCACATGTCTATCATTCATTATGAATGATGGATGCATTTTACCCTTCCCATTCATTACATAACTAACCTCTAAATCGCTTGGCTCACAATCTAACTCGCTGCTCTCAATTATGCTTGCAAGCAAGTAGTCATATGATCCATTGGCCTCATGGAAATGGGCACTGTTATCTTACGAAGATATTTCGAAATCCAACATTTGCAAGTTTCCACCCATTATCCTATATAATCACCACCCACAATAACAATTTCTGTTAAAGATATTATAGAACTGAAGTTATCGATACTAGACTGTAGACCTGGTCGATGAGTGGTTGATGGATGATCCGTACAACACAAAGAGGGAGAACAAATATTTTCATTTTGATGATCCCCAACTGAGATTTTGTGTTTTATAGTACACCTGATCTTATGAATATATCTAATGAGGCTAGAATCTCATCCGAAAAGGTGGAAGTGATTTGAAAGCTTATGGGGGTAACAATGATGAGAAAGCTTGTTTGAAATATTTTTAAAAATAATGGGTAAAAATGGATATAATGGAGAAGATAATACTAAATATGGAGTAATTTTCCGGTGTAAGCCGGAAAATCTCATCGAGAAAAGGCCTGAAAAGGGGGGACATCGGGAGAAAATGGGGGGGGAACTGATTTTGGATAAAAAAAAATTATTTTATAAAAAACAATGTCAAGACCCGATTTATCAGGTCATGATGGCACCTACGACCCCCCAGTAGGCAAACCAATTTCCATAGCCCAGAATAGTTAGTAATGGGCTACTACCTAACCAATACACATAATAAGCAGAAATAAGCGGAAGCAGAATATAAAGATAGAACAAAGTGGAAGCAATAACTTGAATATATACAAAAAGAAACTACACCAACCCCAAGGCTTGGTATCGACAGTACAGAAGCTTCTAATAGAATACGAGTGCTAGAAGTAACAAAAGATAGATTAAACTGTCTCCGAGTATACAAAGAGTAACAGTACAAAAGATGAGATATGGTCAAGCCTCGGTCGTCAGGCGCTCACCCTAGTCTAGAATATCCAAAAGCTGCACGAGGTCTTCAACGCGATCAACGGTGAAAGCTCAACTAATATCTTCACCAGAAAGATGCAGAAGTGTAGTATGAGCACCAATTGCTATGCAACGGGTACCCAGTAGGTATCATAGGCCAACTGGGCACATATAAGATAAAAGAGCAGTAATAAGCAGAGTAGAAACAAGTAGTCACTGAAAACAATGAAGGAGCACATGGAGGCTAGCACGGAAGGAATACAAACAAGATAACACACATGGCTAGCTACTAGAATACCAATCACAGGCGAAAGAAAGAAATACGTACTCGGGATCCTCGCAATAACAAGTATATAAGGAAGGGTCTAAAAAGTAGGCGGTATACCGATAACTTCAATGAAAAGAGAAGGAGCAGGCGAATAACGGAAGTCATGCTCGCATACAGAATACTATCATCCAAATAAGCATACTAACCTCAATCAAGATATACCAACTGGAAGCCAAAGTACAACCTTATCAAATCCAATGTCGAGTAACCATAATAGGAACAATATTACAAGTTAATAACAATAAGCCTACCTACAGTCCCACGGGCGCCCATATACTCGAGGAACACAAGCAAGTGAAGACAAACCCTCCGGCATCCCATACTACCAGAGCGTACACTCAGCAAAGAGCAAACAAGGATGGAACCTCAAAAAATATGATAATATGATAAACTAGGTTTAATAATAGTGACGTATGTTACCCACTTCCGGCGTCCTATAAGACCCAGAAGACAGGACCCATGGAAGGTCACACCTGTATACCTCTACTACACTGTATACCCTCTCTCCGACACTCACAGCACGTAGCCACTAGTCTGGAATGGCGAAGTCCATGGAGAGCTCTGACCAACATACTAGATACCCCGCAATCTCAAAAATCCCCATGTAAAACTGCCCAGAGGGTATCCGGGCCTAGTATTAGTAGAAATAGTGATAAAACATCCTTTTTATTTTCTCTTATCCCAAGAAGACCCGTTAAAATGGTACAAAACCTCTTTGCAATCATTTTTACCAAAAATGGGCCCCACTCGCCATGCAGGTTTTAGAAATCATTCAATAGAAGTCCCGAAGCCAAAACCGTAGTAACATTATCCAGAAACCCTCTATATGCATGATAAATGGTGTACACAATCACAATAGTGGCCCACGGCCCACAATCAACCTATCAGCCCTGCACAGGCTCTAATCGTTCTGTAGCACAGATAGCCAGCTCTATAACAGTAATAACAATGTCCGGGACTCACGGACATTCCCAATAACCCACCATCTATGTTCCAGAGTCAATATAAGGCCACACAGGACCACAAGGGTGTTAATATCATCTATATAAAATACTACAAACATCAGAGGAAAGAAACGAATTGGACATGAAGAAGCGGTCAAGGTCTGTGGTACCAATCTAATAAACCCAATCCAAGGATGCCCATTAATACAATTTTATCCTATATATGCGAAGTCTAGAGGAGTTAGACCTTAACCTACCTGTCGTCCGACGATAAACTGCTAGAATGATGATGTCTAAGTCTAAATCGCTCCGAGAAGCTCCGAAACAAAATCAAACTCGAACTCGGGCTTGAATCACTTGACGTAGATAATCGATTTCCTTTTGGGAATTAAATAAAACTCCAAACATATTCTTCCTAAAACTTCTTCTTAGAATATGTGTGTAAAATATATACAGACAACATAAGCAATATGTTAACTGGTTCTTACCAAAAAGAGAATGAAAACTTATTGAAGCATATATATGAAGACAAAATCACCTAGTAGAATGAGTGGATAACTCACTTTAATTAATTAGTTGTTTTTAACAAATGTCAAAATAATAAATGAGCCACTACTTAGATATCTTTGTTGTACAATCCCTCCACTTCCACGTGGAAGTGGAGGTGGCACACAAAAATTAATTTTTATCCTATTATACATGTATTCAGGTATTGCATAGGTTCATAGTAAAATATATATAATATTTTGAATATGTCATAATTAATAGAAAATTATTTCAAATAAAACCTATTATATTATAATAATAATTTTTAACATAACTAAGTTTACTATCTCCGTTAAAATATTGATAATTTATAAAATTCTTATAAAATAAATACATGCACAAACATATCATAACAAAAGTATAATTATTTTTTCAAAAATATTAAAAACATTTTTTAGAAAAATAAAACTTTTTACCAAATTCAACTTTTAAATCAAATATTCTTAAATACGCGCGATGTTAATAAATTTTTCAAAATTAGGCTCGCACGCCTTAGATGCGGGATCAAGGTTAAGGTCATATGATCACAAATCACTATCGCACGATTTTGATAACTCAACTCTTAAGAGTCATCTCTAAAACAGGAAGGTAATAAAGACCAAACGAACGGCCAGGGCACCGAACCATCGGTCCCAGCATGCCATAATTAACTTGGGGCCGCTACAGGCAAGCTCTAACAATACAAGAAAAGCAAAAATGTGTAAATGATCGGAAAGTTCATTACATCATCCACTAGTAAAAAGACTTTCGTCCCCATAAGTCAGGAAAGAAGGAAACACTAGAGATCTAAGAAAAGCAGATACAAAGCCCACACTACTCTCTTAGACAACCCGGGTAGCCTCTACAACCTGATGGCACCAACAGAATAGAACCAACGAAATGCAACCAAGCCTAAACTCTTCACTAGCCAAGCTAGATTTCAAACTTAAACTCCAAAACTCCAAGAACCTGCCAACCCAAACTGAACCTCGAGAATCACAACCGGAAAACACCAACTCGATACCAAAACCAGAGAACCAAGGCGATCAACTCACCAAACTCAAATCCTCAAAACCACAACCAAGTTTACCAGAAAAGCCATCAACCCAAAACTCTAACTCATAAACCCGTTGATCCGCAAAACCCTTTTTATTCTGAACTGAATCCTTTTGCACCACAAACAGGAATCTTCACATAAGTCAAACACTCAAACCACCCTCGAAGCATCAACTGACACACCAGAGATCCATAGTTCTCGCTTATACTCTACCACAAATGAATTCACCCTTTTTTCTCAAACTCTTTCCAAGCCAAGCTATAGTTTACTAGCCATTGTCATCCAAGATAACAACCCATAGTATATAGTCAAAAATTGGAGTTACCTGTCCCTACTGACCATCAACCAATGAATAAAAACTTTTCTAACATCACACTCGCTAACTGAACCCAACTGAACAACCCATCTGAACTCGACTGAAGTCTGTGCACCAGGGTTAGGAAAGGAATGCATGAATACCTGGTGTTGACGAAGAACTTCCAAACTGTAGAACGAAACCAACCTCGCTGAACTGGACCAAATCTGAATCAACTTAATAAAAAAGCACCAGGCAATCTGTCCAACAGACCCAAACCAAAACCAAGATCCTGCAAGGAGTGTGGTAAGCCTACCACGAAGTCCGTAATCATTAACTAAGCTCCAAACTCAAAGAATAATATTACTACTCCCAATACTCGAACACTATTTGAATTTGAAAATGCCTTACTAATCTCGCCTCTTTGGCTCGAATCAACTTCTCTACTGCATTAGCACACAAAAGCACCAACTCCGAAGCATAAAACATATCAAACTTCTAGTCCATATTGGTCGAGTCTAACCAAGACTGGACCCAACATAAAAGACAACCCTTGAAGAATCAACTAAGCAAGCTTTAGATCTCTCGACAATCAAAGGCGACCATCAGTCTCAAAGTACCATTAGAACCCTAAAATAGCCTAGCTAGTCTTAGTCTGCACAACCTGATCACATACAACACACCACTGCTGATTCTCAAACTTATGCCACTGAATCTTTTCAACCATGGTAGAAGGAACCTCGTACTATCTAGAACACCGCTGAAATCTAAAATGTCTAGCCTAATACAAAGGTTAGCCAAGGACTAGGTGTCCAAGGCCAACAGCCACTCTGAAACCAAAGTAAAGAAGTCGAGTTGCCCGCACCTACTGCTTTCCGACACAAGGATGCTGCAACCAAAGGGAAACTTCCATGAACCACCCAAAGTAGTCGGTTAATCCATGATCTAGAAACCCATCACCGGTATACCAATCAATGCTCCTGTTGAACCCACGAGTAGACTCATCCACCATCAAAGAACACTAATAGAGCTAGAGCCACTAGGCCATGAATACAAAATTTGCTCAATCTATAGATTCTACTGAAACTTGGTTTCTCCCAAAGAAGATAACAAGGAAGCCAAGGTCGATGCAACAAGCTCCCAAAGGTAGTACTGGGAATGACCACTATCTAAATCTCATACTGGAGAGAATTCTGACCTCGAATCTAACAACGGAAATGACACTACAACCTGAACTCAGTCGACCCAAGCTACCAACATACAAGCCAAAGCAAACTCTCGATCGCCACCTCAGTCAGCCACTAGAACACATATATACACATAAGGAGTCATCACCCTCCTTTGCAAAGCAAACGAAACCCTCCAAGAATACACTAAATTCCACAAATTCTTTCTCAGAAGACTCTGGAGCTATTCCCTTAGCTCCTACAACTCTTACTGGCAACCCTTAGCCACAAACAAAAGCTCAACTAGAGATCTATGATCGAAATTCACTCTAACTGGAACTGGGGAAACAATAAGACAACCCAACCGGACAAGAAATTGAGGGAGACTATGTGAAAAACCCACATACCTGCCAACCTCCTAAACCAACCAACCAAACAGGGTCAACTCTAAACACCCGAGAAAACCAAACCAATCAATTGCACGCTAGCATAATCGATACCTCCCAACTCAAGACAAGAGCTCAAACTCTGGCACAACCACCGGTAACACTAAACCAACACAGGGACTCCTAGCAAATGCTAGATAACAACCTAGGAAACAACCATCTAGGACCATTCAACAAGGAAGGCTCAATACAAGTCTAGAACCACAAGGGAGCAAAAAACAAAACCAACCAGAAAAGGCAAACAAGAACTACTCACGAGCTACAGCTTTGGGTAAACATCTGTCAAGGATAACTCACCCCCATCTACTACTAAAGAAT
This sequence comes from Jaltomata sinuosa, assembly GCA_003996215.1. NCBI lineage: Eukaryota > Viridiplantae > Streptophyta > Magnoliopsida > Solanales > Solanaceae > Jaltomata > Jaltomata sinuosa. Next base: position 24,505 of record QJPP01003324.1, read on the forward strand.
AAATTACCAAGAAAACAATGCATAAATACTACAAATCAAGTAGTCACACAACTAAATAAATAGCAGGTAGGCATATAAGCAATTAAATGATCAAAGGGATAGAATCGCAATGCGAGCAGTACTATCACTAGCCGAAGCTAACAAAAGCCTGATCTGGAGTAATGATGTCAGGAACCTCTACCTCTAGCCTACCAAGAGGGGCATCAGACTGACGGAATCTAAATCTGGATAGATACTTGAACCACCTGGTTGAAAGCCACCTCTAACTATCTGGGGACCAACCCTACTACCCTGCACTCCACCTCTAGCCGGTGGTAATGGATCCCTAGGAGATAACATCTACAAAACTTACTGATTGGGAGGTGGGATCGGGGGCAATCCCTAACAAAATGCCCACGCCCACCGCACTGAAAACAAATTCCACTAAACACATACGGGCGGGAAGATCTCGCTGAACTTGACTGGCCACAATGGCCTATACAACCTGAATGCGAACCTCAAAAAATTTGGCCCATACCATATCCACTCTACTCGACATGCCCTGTACCACCACCCTCTAGAACCTGTGTAGTAACTAAAATTGTTCAGGTAGATAAGAAGCAATGGAACCTATCTTTGGTGGTGAACCCCCTACCTCGAGTCTGAGAACCTCAGGAACTCTCCTGGCAATGACGTTTCTTAGCACTAGCTCCATAAGCCTCATGACATAAACCCTCGATAGCCCAAGCATGATCCACTACCTGAAGGAAGGTCGTCCCAACTGTAACCAAATGCTCGGTCACCAAACGGAGCGGTGAAATCAAACCCCAAATAAAGCTCTGAAATCTATCAAACTCTAAAGGTACAGCCCTAGCAGTACGCCTAATCATCTCATGAAATCTTGCCTCATACTCCAATACCGACATACCACTCTGCTGAAAAACTGGAAGCTCAATCCTAACTGAAGCACTACTCGAAGAACCGGGTACTAAAACACCCATCGGAGGACTCGGAGTCCTATCCATGGTGTCCTAAGGAACTAGGGTAGCATGAAACTCTATCGAAGGCTGAGCTAGCCCTACACCCCCTATTTGATGCGGTAAACTCCCACTCTGAAATCCTGGTGCTTACTGAAGCACTGAAGCAACATGCATAGAAGCCTCGATATCACCCGCTAGTGAACTCATCTTAGGCATCTAAGAAGGACTAAAACAACCAAAGTTTAGAAGTCAATAGATCCAGGAATGCACGATAAGATCCAAAAAGATGAAACTTTTCCTAACAATGCGTTGTAGCCTCCCGCAGATAGGATACAAATGTCATCATACCGATCCGCGAGACTCTACTTGGGCACTTGCTTATGTACCACGACACCGGTGAACCTAGAGCTCTGATACCAACTGTCATGACCCAATTTCTAAGATCATAGTGGCACCTATGACCCCCCAGTAGGCAAACCAATTTTCGTAGCCCAAAATAGTTAGTAATGGGCTACTACCTAACTAATACACATAATAAGAAGAAATAAGTGGAAGCAGAATATAAAGATAGAACAAAGTGAAAGCAATAACCTGAATATATACAAAAAGAAACTACACCAACCTCAAGTCTTGGTATCGACAGTACAGAAGCTTCTAATAGAACACGAGTGCTAGAAGTAACAAAAGATAGGTTCAACTATCTCTGAATAGACAAAGAGTAACAGTACAAAAGATGAGATGTGGTCAAGCCTCGGTCGTCAGGCGCTCACCCTAGTCTTGAATATCCAAAAGCTGCACGAATCTCCATCGCGATCAACGGTGAAAGTTCAACTAATATCTGCACCAAAAAGATGCAGAAGTGTAGTATAAGCACCAATTGCTATGCAACGGGTATCTAGTAGGTATCATAGGTCGACTAGGCACATATAAGATAAAAGAGCAGTAATAAGCAGAGTAGAAACAAGTAGTCACTGAAAATAACGAAAGAGCACATGGAGGCTAGCACGGAAGAAATACAAACAAGATAACACACATGGCTAGCTACTAGAATACCAATCACAGGCGAAAGAAAGAAATACGTACCCGGGATCCTCGCAATAACAAGTATATAAGGATGGGTCTAAAAAGTAAATGGTATACCAGTAACCTCAATGAAAAGAGAAGGAGCAAGCGAATAACGGAAGTTATACTCGGATACAGAATACTATCATCTGAAAAACCATACTAACCTCAATCAAGATATACTAACTGGAAGCCAAAGTACAATCTTATCAAATCCAATATCGAGTAACCTTAATAGGAACGATATTACGAGTTAATAACAATAAGCCTACCTACAGACCCATGGGCTCACATACACCCGAGGAACATAAGCAAGTGAAGACTAACCCTCTGTTATCCCATACGACCAGAGCATACACTCAGCAAAGAGCAACACAGATGGAACCTCAAACAATATGATAATATAATGAACTAGGTGTAATAATAGTGACGTATGTTACCCGCTTCCAGTGTCCTATAAGTCCTAGAAGACAGGACCCATGGAAGGCCACACTCGTATACCTTTACTTCACCGTATACCCTCCCTCCAGCACTCCCAGCACATAGCCCCTTATTCGGAATGGCGAGGTCCATGGATGTAACATCCTAGAACTTCCAAGCCCAGACTAAGCTCAGAAAACTAGTAGAAAATAATTTTTTTAGAAAAGTTCAAGTTCCCAGGAATCACGATTCAAACCACGGACCGCCGTTCAGAAGAACGGTCCATTGTTTGAAATTGTAATCCCTAAAATAGTAGCCCATTAGTTCTGCCCCAGGGACTATGGTTCAGGCAACAGACCATTGTTCAGAAGAATGGTCTATCGTTCAAACCGTAGTCCCAATTCCATTAGACCCTCAGCTCTGTCTTCAGAAACCATGAGTCCCTTGATGGGCCATCATTCAAAAGAACGGTCCGTCCTGAGGAGTTGTAATTTCCCAAAATCAGAAGACCATAGTTCCAGCCCCAGGAACCATGGGTCGAATGATGGGCAATCATTCAGAAGGACAGACCGTCCTATTGAACCATTGTTCCTAGGACCAGAGACCCTAAAATACACAGGCAGAACCACGGCTCCAGTTGACGATCTGTCATTCCGAAGGATGGTCTGTCAACCAAGCCGTAGTCCCTTAGCATGATTTTCTGCAGATTCTTGTAAACTTTCCCAGGGGCAGTCCAGTCTTTTTCTAATTATTTTAATTCCGACCCTATGTCATTTTGGGGCTAATTAAAGGGTTTTTAACTCTACTTCTCCCTCATTACTCCTAAATTACTCATACTTAGCAAATCGCTCAAGAACAGAATGCTTTCTCTCAAGAATAAGACAAAAAGGGTTTTCTCCAAGTTCCTCTCAGAATCCAAAGGTTCAACCGTAGAATTTTTATACAGGTATGTGGGATTTCACTAGTGGGTTCCTTTCACCCATTAGGTCCCTATCACTCAGTCAAATTCCTTCAGTTCTCCATAAATGCTAAAAACCTAGAGTTCATAGACCTTAGAGAATTCTTGCTATTTAGATGTTATGGAATTATATAATGCTTAGTCCATGTTACTTGGAGAATCCGTATAATTCATGTACAGAGTTCAGAACCCTAACTTGTTATAATTTTCAGTACTCCATTGATTATACATGTTAGGCAGACTCAGTCAGATGATCAGATTTCAGAATTTGAATGTCATATCCTACAGCTTGGTTGTGTGCATTCTCAGATTATATCAGTATTTGGAGCTATCCAGTGTTATAGTTGCACGCTAGCTTATATTCAGTTGGGAGTAGACTTAGTACCGAGCGGACTAAGGATGAGGGCTTAGCTGTCAGCTTAGGGTATGACCCTTAGTATCAATCCGCAAGTCCCAGAACTACGGCACCACCATAAGTTTGAAGGAGTCAGCTGTCAGACTAGGCTGCACCTCTTTGTCCCTTGTGGACATCAGCCGTGGATGCACGTCAGACTCGTTTGTACCCTTGGCAAGGTATGAACGCCCTTCCATCCGGAGTTACAGGTTGGCCCCACAGTTAGCTCAGCTTGGGGTATGTCGGTTAGTAGTATCTCCCACAGTCAGATTCATGTGCATTGACCTTGTATTCAGTACTCATGTTCAGTATTCAGATCAACATGTTATTTCATGATTTATACTTGGTCACTACATTTAGTACAGCTCTCAGTTATAGTTCAACATGTTTATTCTTTTGTTCAGTTATATATATATATATATATATTGTTCAGTCCAGCTTGTATCCTGCATGCTTAGTACATTCAAAATACTGACGCATACTTTTGTGCTACATCATTTCATGATGTAGGTTCAGGCACTCAGCATACATATCGCACCTAACTTGACCTCCGGTCCGTACTCAGCAGCTCAGTGGTAAGTCCCCAATAGTTTGGGGATAATAGACATGCCTTTATTTCAGTATTTATCTTCAGTTTTAAGTTTTGCTAGAGTTTACTGGGGGCATGTCCCAGCAACTCCTATTCAGTTAGATGGCTTTTAGACATAGACTAGATTCAACACGTTTAGTATTGTCATTCAGTCAGTACTTAACCAGATTCTTACATTTAGATTTCATTTGGGTTCTTCCCGCTTTTAGATATTTAATTGCTTTAGTTTTCCACACAGTACATATCTTTAAACTAGTTTTACTTCGACATGTCATGCCATGGGTCAGCATGGGTTCACTCGAGACACTAAGCACCGTGTCGCGTCCAGGGGGTAGCCTCGGGGTGTGACAAACTTGGTATCAGAGCATAAGGTTAAAGTGTCTTAGGATGTCTGAAGGCCGCGTCAAGTAGAGTCTCCTTCATGGGTGTGAAGCGCACCACACTTATTGAGGAGGGGCTATGAGACGTTATTAAGAATAACTTCCTTTCTTTCTTTTCCAGCTCGTCCTATAGAGTGTGAACTCTAATTGATCTCTCTCTATTCTAGCTCGTGCTCTTCGCATTTAAGAAAAATGCCTCCAAGAAGAGCTAACGCTAGGAACCAGCCAGTAGACCCCTTCAATGAGCAGGTTACGCATGCCGAATTCAGGGCTGCCTTCCAAGTGCTCGCTCAAGCCATGACTGCTCAGGTCAACCAGCAAGCTATTGTACCAGCTCCACCTCAGGTCAATGTTGCTGCATCTAGAATCTGGGACTTCACTTGGATGAGCCCTCTAGAGTTTCATGGGTCCAAGTCAGAAGAGGATCCCCAAGAGTTCCTTGAGGACATCCAGAAGATCACTGACATTATGGGTGTCACTTCAGTCGAGGGTGCAGACTTGGACGCTTATCAGCTAAAGAGAGTGGCCTACACTTAGTACCAGCAGTGGAAGGAACCCTGTTGTACCAATGCAGGACCAATGACTTGGGATATGTTCAGAACTGCTTTCCTGGACAGATTCTTTCCACTATATCTCAGGGAAGCTGAGGTTAAGGAATTCATCAACTTGAGGAAGGAATACATGAGTGTACAGGACTACGCTCTGAAGTTCACACATTTATCCAAGTATGCTCCAGCGACGCATGAGCAAGTTTGTGTCAGTTGTGTCCGATGATGTGGTCAAGGAATGCAAGATGGCCATGCTTGTGAAGGAAATAGACTTCTCCAGGTTAGTTACTTATGCTCAATAGATTGAGGAGGAAAGGGGAGGTGATTCTAAGAGGTCTAGGACAGATGAGTATAGCCACTTTCAGCAGAGGTTAGAGGGTGGAAATCGCTCTCAGTATCGACAGAAAAATTCAGCACCAGCTCCATCTTCTGCTAGTGCCCCAGTGCCTAAGTTCAAGAAGGACCGACGGGGTAGAGCATCTGGCTCCAAGTCCCAAGGTTCGGTTACTAGTGGGTGCACTAATCCGATGTGTAAGAAGTGTGGTAAGAACCACCAAGGTGAGTGCATGGCAGGCAGCGAAAATTGCTTTGGATGTGGTAAGCTAGGCCACATGATGAAGGATTGTCCCACAGCTTCTCAGAGGGTAAGGATGTTCGCCCTCAGACTCAGATCGGTTCTATAGTAGCTCCCACAGGTCGCCTTATTCAGCAGGGTGCCTCATCTGGTACGGGTGGCGGTTAGTGCCAAAACAGGTTGTATGCACTTCAGAGTCGTCAGGACCAGGAAGATTCTCTCGATGTGGTCACGGGTACGTTACGAGTCTTTAATTTTGATGTTTATGCATTGTTAGATCCAGGAGCTACGCTTTCTTTCATTACTCTATATATAGTAGTAAACTTTGATGGCAGTCCAGAAACTCTTCTAGAACCCTTCTCAGTCTCTACTCCAGTTGGTGACCCAGTTATAGCTAGACGGGCATATAGAAATTACCCAGTCACAGTTTCTTAGAAAGTCACCTCAGCAGATCTTGTAAAGTTAGAAATGGTAGATTTCGATATCATTCTAGGCATGGATTGGTTACATTCCTGTTATGCCTCAGTCGATTGCAGAACTAGGATCGTTCGTTTTCAATTTCCTAACGACCCAGTCCTAGAGTGGATGGGTAGTAACTCAGTGCCTGTAGGCCATTTCATTTCCTACCTTAAGGCCAGAAAGATGATTTCCAAAGGGTATATCTATCATCTAGTTCGGGTTAAGGATTCAAACTCTGAAACCCCAACTCTTGAGTCAGTTCCAGTAGTCAGTGAGTTTCCAGAAGTTTTTCCAGAAGATCTTCCTGGAGTCCCTCCAGAAAGGGAAATCGACTTTGGAATTGATCTCCTTCCAGATACCCAGCCTATCTCAATTCCTCCTTACAGAATGGCTCCAGTTGAGATCAAGGAATTGAAAGAACAGTTGAAGGACCTTTTATACAAAGGCTTCATCAGACCCAGCATCTCACCATGGGGTGCTCCTGTATTGTTCATGCGTAAGAAAGATGGTTCTCTCAGGATGTGCATAGACTACCGTCAGTTGAATAAAGTCACAATCAAGAACAAATATCCTATCCCCAGGATTGATGACTTATTTGACTAGCTTCAGGGTGCCAGTTATTTCTCTAAGATAGACCTCAAATCCAGCTATCATCAGCTCAGAGTCAGAAATAGTGACATCCTGAATACAACCTTCAGAACTCGGTATGGTCACTACAAATTTATTTGTATGTCTTTTGGAATAACCAATGCTCTTGCAGCTTTCATGGACTTAATGAACAGGGTGTTCAAACCGTATTTGGACTTGTTCATCATCGTCTTCATTGATGATATCCTCGTTTACTCTAAAAATGAAGAGGAGCATGTGACTCATCTGAGGGTTGTTCTGCAAACTCTCAAGGATCGCCAGCTATTCGCTAAGTTCAGCAAGTGTGAATTCTGGTTACAGTCTGTCACTTTCCTTGGTCATGTAGTATCCGGAGAAGGGATCCGTGTTGATTCTCAGAAGATTGAAGTTGTAAAGCCCTGGCCCAGACCCACCTCTCTTACCGATATCAGAAGTTTCTTGGGTTTGTCCAGCTATTACAGAAGGTTTGTTGAAGGTTCTCATCTATAGCATACCCATTGACTAGATTGACTCAGAAAAAGGTCAAGTTTCAATGGTCAGATGAGTGTGAGCAGAGTTTCTTATAACTGAATACCAGGTTGACTACAGCTCCTGTCTTGACTCTACCAGAGGGTTTAGATGGTTATATGGTTTATTATGATGCATCTAGAGTCGGCCTGGGTTGTTTCTTAATGCAGCAGGGTAAGGTCATAGCTTATGCCTCCAGACAGCTTAAGGTCCATGAGAAGAATTACCCAACTCATGACCTCGAGCTTGCAGCGATGGTGTTTTCCCTAAATATTTAGAGGCACTATTTATATGGTGTCTATGTTGATGTGTTCACAGACCAGAAGAGCCTCCAGTATGTGTTCACCCAGAGAGAGTTGAACCTTCCTCAGAGGAGATGGCTTGAGTTCCTCAAGGATTATGACATGAAAGTGCTCTACCACCCGGGTAAGGCCAACGTAGTGGTTGATGCCCTCAGCAGACTGTCTATGGGTAGTATGTCTCATGTTGAGGAAGAAAAGAGAGAACTAGATAGAGATATTCATCGGCTAGCTCGCTTAGGGGTTTGCCTTATGGACACGTTAGAAGGTGGTGTGATAGTTCAAAATGGAGCATAATCTTCCCTAGCAGCAGAGTTTAAGGAGAAACAAGACAGTGACCCTATATTGCTTCAGTTGAAGGGTGAAGTTCATCAATAGAGAGTAGAGGTTTTCTCCCAAGGGGGAGATGGTGTACTTTGCTACTAGGTTCACTTGTGTGTTCCAAATGTGGGTGAGTTAAGGTAGAAGATCCTTATAGAAGCCCATAGTTTCAGATATTCCATTCATCCAGGTGCCACTAAGATGTACCGTGATCTACGAAAAGTCTATTGGTGGAATGGCATAAAGAGGGACATCGCGGATTTCATGGCCAAGTGTCCCAATTATTAGCAGGTATAGGTAGAACATCAGTAACTGGGAGGTGTGACTCAGGAGATTAGCGTTCCTACTTGGAAGTGGGAAGTGGTTAACATGGATTTCATAACAGTTCTACCTCATACTCGAAGGCAGCACGATTCCACTTGGGTAATAGTGGATAGAATTGCCAAGTCAGCTAACTTCTTAGTAGTCAAGACTACAGATTCAGCAGAAGATTATGCCATGCTCTACATAAGTGAGATAGTCAGGTTGCATGGAGTTCCTTTGTCTATCATCTCAGATAGAGGCCCTCAGTTTACATCTCACTTCTGGAAGTCATTCCAGAAAGGTTTTGGCACTCAGGTAAAGCTCAGCACAGCATTTCACCCACAGACGGATGGTCAGGCAAAGCTTACCATTCAGACTTTAGAGGATATGTTGAGAGCTTGCATGATCGATTTCAAGGGTAGTTGGGATGATCACCTACCTCTCATAGAGTTCACCTACAATAACAGCTACCATTCCAGCATTCAGATGGACCCATACGAGGCTCTATATGGGTGCAGATGTAGATCACTTGTTGGTTGGTTTGAAGTAGGTGAAGCAGCCTTGATTGGACTAGATTCGGTTCATGAGGCTATGGAAAAAGTTAGTTCATCAGAGACAGGCTTAAGACAGCTCAGATTCATCAGAAATCCTATGCAGATGTTAGGAGAAGAGACTTAGAGTTCGAAAGTGATGATTGAGTTTTCCTGAAAGTGTCACCCATGAAGGGCGTGATGAGATTCGGCAAGAAAGAGAAGCTCAGTCCCAGATATGTAGGCCCTTACAAGATCCTAAAAAGGGTTGTTAATGTGGTTTATGAGTTAGAGTTGCCAGCAGAATTAGTAGCTGTTCACCCAGTCTTTCACATTTCCTTACTAAAGAAGTGTGTGGGTGATCCGACATCGATTGTCCCCTTAGAAAGTATGGCTGTGAAGGATAGCCTCACCTATGAGGAGGTTCCAGTTGAGATTCTTGACCGTCAGGTTTGTAGGTTGAGAAATAAGGAAGTTGCTTTAGTTAAAGTTTTGTGGAGCAACCAGTCTGTAGAGGGAGCTACTTGGGAAGAAGAAGCAGCCATGATGTCCAAGTACCCTCACCTCTTTTCCTCCGACTCAGTTTCAACTTGAGGTGACAATTCCTCTTCAGTCTCTCAGCTTACTCTTGTATAATTCAGTCTCAAGTACTTTGTTCCATCAGCTTTCCTTGCAATTTAGCTTATGTGCATGTTCATGGAACTTAGTTCAGTCAGGTATCAGTTTCTAGTACTCAGTTGGTAGGGATTTCAGCTCTTTCCCTCCAAACTCAGCTTGTTTAGCCTTCATTCGAGGACGAATGATCCCAAAGGGGATATATTGTAACACCCCAGAACTTCCAAGCCTAGACTAAGCTAAGAAAACTAGTAGAAAATAAAAATTTCAGAAAAGTTCAAGTTCCAAGGAATCACGGTTCAAACCACGGAACGCCGTTCAGAAGAACGGTCCATCGTTTAAAACTGTAATCCCTAAAATAGTAGCCCATCAGTTCTGCCCCAGGGAACACGGTTCAGGCAATGGACCATCATTCAGAAGAACGGTCTGTCATTCAAACCATAGTCCCAATTCTAGTAGACCCTTAGCTCTATCTTCAGAAACCACGAGTCCCTTGACGGGCCATCGTTCAGAAGAACGGTCCGTCCTGAGGAGTCATAATTTCCCATAATCAGAGGAACCCAGTTCCATCCCCAGGAACCATGGGTCAAATGACGGATCGTCCTATTGAACCTTCATTCCTAGGACCAGGGACCCTAAAACGCATAGGCAGAACCATGGCTCCAATTGACGGTCCGTCATTCCGAAGGATGGTCCGTCAACCAAGCCGTAGTCTCTGAGCGTGATTTTCTGCAGATTCTTTTAAACTTTCCCAGGGGCAGTCCAGTCTTTTCCCAATTATTTTAATTCTGACCCTATGTCATTTTGGGGTAATTAAAGGGTTTTTAACTCTATTTCTCCCTCATTACTTCTAAATCACTCATACTTAGCAAATCTCTCAAGAACAGAACGCTCTCTCTCAAGAACAAGGCAAAAAGGGTTTTCTCTAAGTTCCTCTCAGAATCCAAAGGTTCAACGGTAGAATCTTCATGCAGGTATGTGGGATTTCACTAATGGGTTCCTTTCACCCATTAGGTCCCTATCACTCAGTCAAATCCCTACAGTTCTCCATAAATGCTAAAAACCTAGGGTTCATTGACGTTAGAGAATTTTTGCTATGCAGATGTTATGGAATTATATAATGCTTATGTCCATGTTTCTTGGAGAATCATTATAGTTCATGTACAAAGTTCAGAACCCTAACTTGTTGTAATTTTCAATACTCCATAGATTATACATGTTAGGCAGACTCAGTCAGATGATCAGATTTCAGAATTTGAATGTCACATCCTACAGCTTGGTTGTGTGCATTCTCAGATTATATCAGTATTTTGAGCTATCCAGTGTTATAGTTGCATGCTAGCTTATATTCAGTTGAGAGTAGACTTAGTACCGAGCGGACTAAGGATGAGGGCTTAGCTATCAGCTTAGGCTATGACCCTTAGTAGCAATCCCCAAGTCCCAGAACTACGGCGCTACCGTAGGTTTGAAGAAGTCAGTTTTCAGACTAGGCTGAACCTCCTTGTCACTTGTAGACATCAGCAGTGGATCCACGTCAAACTCATTTGTACCCTTGGCAAGATATGAACGCCCTTCCATCCAGGGTTACAGGTTGGCTCCATAGTTAGCTCAGCTTGGGGTATGTCGGTTAGTAGTATCTCCCACAATCAAATTCATGTGCATTGACCTTGTATTCAGTACTCATGTTCAGTATTCAGATCAGCATATTATTTCATGATTTATACTTGGTCACTGCATTCGGTACAACTCTCAGTTACAGTTCAGCATGTTTATTCTTTTGTTCAGTTATATATATATATATTATTCAGTCCAGCTTGTATCCTTCATACTTAGTACATTCAAAGTACTGACGCATACTTTTGTGCTACATCATTTTATGATGTAGGTTCAGGCACTCAGCATCCATATCGTACCTAACTTGACCTCCGGTTCGTACTCAACAGCTCAGTGGTGAGTCCCCAATAGTTCGGGGATGATAGACATGCCTTTATTTCAGTATTTATCTTCAGTTTTCAGTTTTGCTAGAGTTAGCTGGGGGAATGTCCCAGCAACTCCTATTCAGTTAGATGGCTTTCAAACATAGACTAGATTCAGCACTTTTAGTATTGTCATTCAGTCATTACTCAACCAGATTCTTAAATTCAGATTTCATTTATGTTCTTCCCACTTTCAGATATTTAATTGCTTTAGTTTTTCGCACAGTACATATCTTTAAACTGGTTTTACTTAGATATTCCATGCCATGGGTCAGCTTGGGGTCACTTATGACACTAAGCACCATGTCGCGTACAGGGGGTAGCCTCGGGGCGTAACAATGGAGGCCCCCGACCAACATACTAAATGCCCCACAATCTTGAAAATCTCCAAGTAAAGCTGCCAAGAGGGTATCCGGGTCTAAATCAATAAATCAAATGGTTCTAGCGCATGGCCCCGCCGAGCCTAATATTATCACGGAAGCTATAATAAAACAAGTCTGGCCCTCGGCCCTGCCGAGCCTAGTATTAGTAGAAATAGTGATAAAACAACCTTTTTATTTTCTCTTACCCCAAGCAGACCCGTTAAAATGGTACTAAACCTCTTTGCAATCATTTTTACAAAAAATGGGCCCCACCAGCCATACAGGTTTTAGAAACCATTCAATAGAAGGCCCAAAGCCAAAACCATCGTAAAATTATGTAGAAACCCTCTATATGCATGATAAATGGTGTACACAATTACAACAGTGGCCCACGGCCCACAATCAACTTATCGACCTTGCACAGGCTCCAATCATTCTACAGCATAGATAGCCAGCTGTATAACAGTAATAATGTTGTCCGGGACTCACAGACATTCCCAATAATCCACCATATATGTTCCATAGTCAATACAAGGCCACACAAGACTACAAGGGTGTTATTATCTTCTATAACAAATACTACAAACATCGGAGGAAAGAAACAAATCGGACATGAAGAAGCGGTCAAGGTCTGTGGTACCAAGCTAATAAACTCAATCCAAGGATGCCCATTAATACAATTTTATCCTATATATGCGAAGTCTAGAGGAGTTAGACCGTAACCTACCTGGCGTTCGATGATAAACTACTAGAATGACGATGTCTAAGTCTGAATCACTCCGAGAAGCTCCGAAACAAAATCAAACTCAAACTCGGGCTTAAATCACTTGACGTAGATAATCGATTTCCTTTCGAGAATTAAATAAAACTCCAAACATATTCTTCCTAACACTTCTTCTTAGCATATATGTATAAAATATATACAGACAACATAATCAATATGTTAACTGGTTCTTACCAAAAAGAGAATGAAAACTTATTGAAGCATATATATGAAGACAAAATCACCTAGAAGAATGAGTGGATAACTCACTTTAATTAATTAGTTGCTTTTAACAAATGTCAAAGTAATAAATGAGCCACCACTTAGATACCATTGATGTACAATCTCTCCACTTCCACGTGGAAGTAGAGGTGGCACACCAAAATCAATTTTTATCCTATTATATATGTATTCGGGTATTGCATAAGTTCGTAGTAAAATATATATAATATTTTGAATATGTCATAATTAATATAAAATTATTTCAAATAAAACATACTATATTATAATAATAATTTTCAACATAACGAAGTTTACTATCTTCGTTAAAATATTAATAATTTATAAAATTCTTATAAAATAAATATATGCACAAACATATCATAACAAAAGTATATTTATTTCTTTTCATAAATATTAAAAATAATTTTTAGAAAAATAAAAAAATTTACAAAATTCAACTTTTAAATCAAATATTTTAAATACGCGTGATGTTAATAAAATTCTCAAAATTAGGCTCGCACGCCTTAGATGCGGGATGAAGGTTAAGGTCATACGATCGCAAATAACTATCGCACGATTTTGATAACTCAACTCTTAAGAGTCATCTCTAAAACAGGAAGGTCATAAAGACCAAACGAACGGCCAGGGCACCGAACCACCAGTCCCAGTATGCCATAAATGACTTGGGGCCGCTACAGGCAAGCTCTAACAATAAAAGAAAAGCAAAAATGCGTAAATAACTGGAAGGGTCATTACAAACAAAAAGGATATATATATTGAGGTGAGGACTAAAGTGTATTATTAAAAATTTGTGTGCTAGGATTGTTTGATTTGGAATATTAATTGATGATGTCATAAATGATGGGTAAATTGCAAACACTTTTCAAGTTCCGTAAGATTTGCCAATTAAGTTTTGAAAGTGGGTATTCACCCCCAAAAACCTACGCATACTTATTTCTTATTATTAACGTGAAAGAGAATTTAATATATTAAATAAAGATCAACTACACTTGTTCAATTCCATAATATAATTTCTATTGTATAGTTGTTATCTTTCAATTTTAACATGCCTACTTTCTAGTTTTCATTATCCAAAATTGTGATAGCAATATCTCAAGAGAAGACAAAGAAACAGAACAATTGACCACATTGACAAATTTTCTAAATTTATTCCAAGCAACGAAAATAAAGAGAAGCATAAACACCAAAAAAAACCTTTAGCCCATACAACTAGTCTTTGAACGAGCAAGATCAACTAAATACATGAAGATAAGCTAAAATGCTAATATCCTCAAAGTAACATGCAAACCCAACAAGCATTAATCTCTAGAGAAGAACTTTACAACCCATTTGATCTTCCAACAGTTAGCTCTTACTAAATTATAATTAATGTATAAAACAAAATTGGTCTAAAGGAGAGTACGAAATATTTATTCTTTAGCTTCAAACAAAGACTGCATACTTATCCTTTTAAGCCTAAACCTCATCAAATCGAACAAAGGCGTCCTTTCTAATTTGAGTGAAGAGTAATAGCAAGGCCGGCTGATGGGTGAAGCTACTAAAGCACATGCTTTAGGCCTCACCCTTTTAGGGGCCCCAAATTTTACTCATATTAGAATTATTGAATTTGTAGTGAATATTTTAAGTAAAACAATATGTCCTTTTTTTAGATTTATGTGATACAATTTTTTTTAATACTTACTTAATTCGCGAAATTGGAACGATGTCATATAAATTGGGACAAAAAAAGTATACACTTTACGCATTTCATTTTTAATGATAAGTTTTATAGCTCACATAAATGTTATTGAACCGCCAAAATCTTTTACCCTTTAAATTTCTAAGATTATATGTTTCATTAGTTTTTTTCTTTTTATATTTTGTGTCAAGACAAACTATCATAAATAACTTAAAACACAAGGAGTACATTCCTTATATATATAAAAAAAAAAGATAGCATTTAGATTTATAATTGATTTTAGTTTTCTCTTTTTACTTTTTAATAGAAAGTATGTGAATTCTATAATCTTTTTCTTGAATTCTCTAAAAGTCAATCTCCTTTTATATCTCTCATCAAAAAATGTAATACATAATTGGTAATCAACTTCTTGAACTATATATTTTATAAACTTAATTTTCTAGTTTTTTTTTTTCCCAAAACTAAAAGTTTAAGGCCACAAAACTTATTAAGCCGCCCCTAAGTAATAGGAACCTGAAAAATAGATTGATCAAAGTAGAGACAAAACGTCATTAAACATTATTATCAAAACATCTAGATTATTATAAACGCTCGTCGGCATTAATTAACTGCATTGCCCGAAGTCACGTGTATTGTATACCAAATCAAGGTGTTGTTTCAATTTCTACAGAAACATTCTCTAACCAAGGCTCAAAGGAAGCACCTTTACACTAAACTTATTCAAAAACAATTTTTAACCCCAACTAAACTTGTTTAATCCTACAATCTGATATCACTATATCCTTGACTCAAATCAGTGCCTATATAAGCTATTTTCTTTAGATATTTGAGAGTCATCGTCCAGCCGAGGAGGCTACTTGGGAGATCGAGAGTGGGTTGCGTGCTCAGTATCCACAGCTGTTTGAGCCTTCAGGTACTCCCTTCTTCTTGACTTTCGAGGACGAAAGTGTTTTTAGTAGTGGATGTTGTGATGACCCTTCCAGTTATCTTCGCATTTACGTATTCATTGTATTGTTAGAGCTTTCCTGTAGCGGCCCCAAGTCATTTATGGCTTGCTGGGACTGGTAGTTTGGTGTCCTGGTCGTTCGTTTGGTTGTTTTGGCCGTTTGCCTGTTTTAGAGTTTTAACTTAGCATATCATTGACTTAAGTCAACATTCTTAGCTAACGTGCTCAGAATCGAATTTCGATAGTTTTGTTAGCTCCGGAGCGTTGAGTTTGGTCTAGTTGGACCTTTATTTGAGGCCTGAGAACTTCCGGCGTGGGTTTTGTATTATTTTCTCTGTTTCAGGCCATTTGGAGTTAAAAGTGTACCTTTGGTCACCTTTCGATGATCGGAGCGTCAGATTCGAAATTCAACAATTCCATCAGCTCCGAAATATTGAGTTTGGGTTAGGTAGATGGTTGGTTTGGGTTCCGGATGAGCCGGACTCATTTCGAGTGTTTGGTTGCTTGTTGGTTAGTGTTGACTCGGGTCAACATTTCTGAAACGACCTTGTATGGAAGTTTCATCGATTCAGTTGAGTACGGAATGTCATTTCCACTCGATTAGAATTATTGGTTTTTAAATATCGGTTTCTGATTGTGCCAAGAATGCCACGTTGAATTTTAAAAAAATTGCAGATTTTTAGTTCAGGCCAGGCCTTCAGCACAATCGTGCCAAAGCCAGCGCGATCGCACCTCCGCGCCTGCCAGCCTTGAGCGCGATGGCGCTGTGGGAGCGTCATTGGCGCTGGATATTTTTCTATCACTATATATTTTCAGTTTTTCATTTTTCCAGCTTTATTCCTCCACTCTTCCAAGTCCAAAACTCCATTTTCTCTCCTGGAAAGTGTTCAAAATTGTCCCTAGCCTTCGGAATTCATTTTATTGAGGGGAAATTTGTGCTCCCTCGATATTGGTAAGTCTTCTTCCCCAACATTCTCTTCTCTTATTTTTCTAAGAATCCTCCATTGATGCTCATTTCCAAAAGCTTGAAATTCTTGTAGAATCTGCCCCGTTTTTTAATGCATGTTCGTGGGTTCGAGGAACTCACCGCCTTGGCATAAATTCTCTCATTGTGGTAAGTAATCCTTGCCCAATATCCAATTTTGTTCTTAAAATTCTAACTTTAAGCCCTCTCTTGTGCGGGCTGTTTTGTTGCCTTCTCCTTAGCCAAAATTGCTCATTTTTGGAGCATGTATTCTTGGCATCGTTGTGATCATCGTGCTTCTTTTTATTTTTGGTTTTGGGTTGCGGGGCCTACAGGCCCGTCGATGACCAAAATTTTGGCTCGGTTATTATTATAGAGATATGGGTATCATTAGACTCATTTTAATGTATTATTTATGTTTTTGATAGTTTGATTATTGTTCGGGTTTCTCGGAGCGATTTGGGTTTGGATATCGTTGTCTCAGTAGCTTGTCCTCGGACGACAGGTAGGCTATGGTTTAAACTCCTTAGACTCCGCATATATAGAATAAAATTGTATTAATGGGCATCCTTGGGTTGGGTTTACTAGTTGGTACCACAGACCTTGACCGCTTTATTCACGTCCGATTACTTTTCTTCCTCCGATGCTTGTAGTATTTGTCTTATACTCTCTATTCACCCTTGTGGTCCTGTGAGGCCTTATATTTACTCTGGAACATAGATGGTGAAAAATTGGTAATGTCCTTGAGTCCCGGACATCGTTATTATTGTTATAGAGCTGGCTATCTATGTTGTAAAATGATTGGAGCCTGTGCAGGGCCGATAGGTTGATTGTGAGCTGTTGGGCTATTGATTGTGATTAATCATGCCATTATCATACATATAAAAAGATTTTCTTTATGATTTTACTATGGTTTTGGCTTCGGGACTTCCTTTGATGATTTGTAAATCTTGCATGGCTCGTGGGGCTCATTTTTGATAAAATTGATTATGAAATGGTTTGGTATCATCTTAATGGATCTTCTTGGGGTAAGTAAAGTTAAAAGAATGATTTGTTACAGTTTTCCTACTATATATTAGACCTGGTTGAACCGAGGTGCTAGATTGACCCTGTTATGGATGAGAAATGATATTAAACTCGGTAAAGCCGAGCATCGGACTTGATTTACTACTATTTTAGATCCGAATATGCCCGGGCACCCTTGAAGGGGGTTTATGAGACTTATTTCATTGATTTAGACCTGGATAGGATTCAGACATGCATTTTGAGCATTCGAGTACTAGTTTGGATCCGGTGGAACTCCAGACTGATACTTTGATGTTAGAGTGTAGTATGTGGTCTACGAGTAGACCTCCATGGACCATGTCATTCCCGACCAAGTGCCACAGGAAAAAGGGTGACCGAGGGTAGGGGTGTACGGCAGAGTAGATATACTCGGGAGAAGTCCTTCTCCTTCCATGGATCCCGCCTTTATTGGACCTTTAGGGCACCGGAGGGGGTAGCATACTGACACTGCAGTTACACTTGGTTTGGCATATCATATCATATCATTCATTTTTGTGAGGTACCACCCTTGTTTGCTGTTTGTTGATTGTACACTCCGGTAGTGTGGGATGTCGGAGGGTTTGTCTTTAAATGTTTGTGTTCCTTGGATGTATGGGCGCCCGTGGGATTGTAGGTAGACTTATTATTACTTTTTCACACTATTGGTTCCTATTATTGTTCTTATGACTTTTGATATTGTTAAGGGTAAACTTGGGCTTCCAGTTATCATTCCTTGTATTCAAGCATGTTTACTATTTTCTTCCTCTCCTTCTCTATTCATTTGAGGTTACCGATATACCGCCTGCTTTCTAAACCCTTCCTTATATATACTTGTTGTTGCGAGGATCCCGGGTACGTGTTTCTTTCTTTTGCCTGTGATGTGTATTCTTTTAGCTAGCCATATGTGTTGTTCCTGTTTGTATTCCTTCTGTGCTAGCTTCCGTGTACTTATTCGTTGCCTTCTGTGACTAATTATTTTCTATTCTGCTTATTACTGCTCTTTTATCTTATATGTGCCCAGTCGGCCTCTGATACCTACTGGGTATCGGTTGCTCTGCAATTGATGCTCATACTACACTCTGCATCTTCTGGTGCAGATCCTGGTGTGGGCCATCGCCACTAGATCGTGGGGTTTATGCTTGGGGCATCTTTTAGACTATCCAGACTGAGGGTGAGCTCTTGGCGACTGGAGCTTAGCTTTAGTTTATCTTTAGTACTATGTACTCTGTTACTACTCGGAGACATTGTGTACATATTATTTTGGATGCTTCATACTCCTTATATGTAGTTCTAGCTCTATACTATGATACCAGGTTTTGGGGTTTGGTTTAGCTTCCATGTATGTAATATATTCCTTTTATCTATCTTTTCATATTTTTCCTTTGTTTATGCTTGATTATATCATTTCTTCCACTTAACTATTAGCTAGTAGCCCATTGCTAACCCTTTTGGGCTACGTGGATTGGTTCTCCTACTGGGGGGTTGTAGGTGCCATCATGACTGAGAAAAATACGGGGCACTTAGTAGGCATTATAGGCCGATCGAGCTCAAAAGATAATATATAATATAAGAGGCATGAAAGTAAACAAAACATTCCAATCAACCAAGAAGTCTAGACATAACAAAGATAACAATAAGGTAACCACATAAGTCATAAACTAAACCAGGACATCAAATAAAATAGGAATTTATAGTGAAGATAATAATGATAAAAGAAAAATATACACTCAATTAGTGAGCATACAAGGAAGATGCGATGCAGTGTGAGATGAATGTAATGCAGTATGAGGCCAATGCAATGCGAGTCCGGAATCCTCATTGGATGTAATAATAAAGTAAACATGAGTCTCGAATCCTCATCAAATGTAACAATAAAGTAAAGATGGGTCTGGAATCATCATCGAACGTGCAGTAAGTAAATATTACTTTAGAATCTACATTGAATATAACAATAAGTAAATATGAGCTCGAAATCTAAATCGGATAAAAGGTAAGCAATACGCTCTTATCGGAGCTCAAATCAGTAAAAGATGAGACATTTTAGTTTTTAAAGCCGAAAACCAATGGTAAAGTAGTACAAATCCTTTAGAAAACTAAAATACATAACAAGGGTGAAAAACATCTTTATAAACCGAAAAACCAATATTTCTCTTTTTAAATCACGTCATGAACCATGTATATGAATGTGAGAATGTATACATGCCATAACAGAAACTATGTAACTATAGGTATATACCTAATAGGGCAAAACCACCCTTCAAGTAAGAGACACTGAGCTGGAGTCCCATCCAATCCAAATCCATGGCCTCGGGCCCATAATTTCGCAATAAATAGAAATTAAAGTGGAACAGAGAAATAAAAATAAACTATCAGTAACAGTATACTCTACCATGAAATCCTTCTTAATTCTACACTAAATGTTCTATCCTAACCACATTTAAGACTAAAAGCAACCTAAACTAAATCTTAAGGCGAAAGTACTAATTAAGGTCCCGAAAATGGTCAATTCATAAGTAAGGATCATAGAGCCTAATTTTAACCTACAAGCATCCCTAGCTATCATGGAATTTATAAAATATAGAATCTAACCAGGCTAAGTATAAAATAAGTAAATCATAACCTACCTCGGGGCCGAACTTCAATCACGAATCACCTCTCGGGAGCCTTTCCCTTTAAGAGTGCCTCGGATCATTGTCACACTATCATAAACATATTCTATGAAGACGAGAATAATGACACCCATATTTATATTTAAAAATTTTAAGCCAGAAATTGAGTTAAAAATTGACCCTCAGGGACCGCTAACAAAAATAGAAACAAAATTGCAATTATGCTTTCTACGAGGTAAGGGACGCATGTCCCAAATTTGGGTGAAAATAGGAGTGATTTTGAATCTCAAATGGTCCAAAACATTCAATTAAAAGGCAAAGAATATCTTGCAAATTTAAGACCCAAAACACAAAGAAAGACAAAATTAAAGTTTAAATTCCTAATAGAACGAGAGGGGAAGAATTCTACCTCAAGGTCATGCAAAAAAAATGAAAAATGATTAATTTCTATCTTAGTCGAGCTCTATAACAATGGGAAATGTTTTTCTCAACTAAAATGACCATTCTGGTCATTTTCACATTTGCGCCATCCTTGTACTGTTAGAGCTTCCTTGTAGCGGTCCCAAGTCATATATGGCTTGTTAGGACTGGTGGTTTGGTGCTATGACCGTTCGTTTGGTCATTATGGACGTTTCCCTATTTAACATTTTAAACATAGGATATCGTTAATTTTAGTCAACATTCTTAGCTAATGTGCTCATAATCACATTTCGACAATTCTGTTAGCTCTGAAATATTGAGTTTGGTCTAGTTGGACCTTTAGTCGAGGCCTGAGAACTTCTAGTGTAGGTTTTGTGTTGTTTTTTCTATTTTTATGCCATTTAGAGTTGATAGTGTAAATTTGGTCATCTTTTGATGATCGGAGCGTCAGATTCAAAATCTGACGATTCCATTATCTCTGGAATATTGAGTTTGGGTTAGATTGGTGTTGGTTCGTGTCCCGGGTCAGTGATAACGCCCAAACTACACCTCTAATTAAAGAAGCGTAAGCGGTCGTAGTCAAATATAGAACCCAACAAAGGTTGGGGTCGAATCCCACAGAGAATATGGTGAAGATTAAGCCTTTAGTGAAGTATGTGACTAGTCGTCAATAGTTTCCGGAAAAAGGGGGGGTTTTGTGAAATCAAATTGTAAACAAAACAAGCAATAATGTGTGAGAAATAATCAATAGGAGAATGAACTAGGGAAGTGTTTACCATGGCGTTGGTAACAATGTCGATTCAAGGTTTAACCGGGTTCGCTTTATATGCATATCACGATATGATTGAACTTATGGTATCGTCTAAACGTCTCTCGACCAAATAAACAAATTTCCTTTTCTATTCTCTCGACCTCGAAAAGATGTGCTTTTTAGATTTCAATCCTAAACATCAAGTAGATTAATCTAGTTACAGCATTAATCATTAGACGAGAGTTAGTAGTCTCGAATCCTTGTTGTTAATCAAGTTTCCCGGTTTTAATCTCTTTACTCAAGCAAATTAACCCTAGGCAAGTTCTAATGTTTGCAACCACTAGAAAACATTAAATAATGAATGATTAACAACGTGACAATACATATCTTGAACCCAATGCTACCTGGAATCTATATCGCTACGTTTGCCGTGGCTCCCACAACCCTAGTTGTGGGAGGTTTAGTTACTCATGCTAGTAGAAGAATAAAAGAAAGTCATATGCGTAATAAAGAAAAGAAATCCTTACAATGTATTGAGAACAATCTTTAATTATTCCAAGAATAAGAAAATAACAAGATCCCCAAGAACGATTCAAGAACACGAATTCAAGAAGTAGAAAACGTGTTTCTTGATCTCCAAGTCGACTAAAACTCCTCAAACTATTGTAAAAACGTGTAAAAACTATTTGAAAGGGTGATATGTAAAATAAACCTAACATAGGGTATTTATAGGAGTCTAGGAAACCAATCCCAAAAACGCTCGGATTCCGCGTCGCGGACTGCCTAGGTGTGACGGCTTGGGGTGACGGACCGTCACAGGGTTGATGGACCATCGCCTGGACCGTCACCCTTAGGCAGTGGTGCTGCCTTGGTGTGACGGTTTGGGTGACGGACCGTCACACCCTTGACGGACCATCACCTGAACCGTCACTCTTATCCAGAATGTTCTTTTTCGCGTATTTCCGTCCGTTTCCGTGTTTGTTTCCATTTCCTACAAATACAACATAAAAACATCAAAAACAACAACGGTTGCTTGAAAACGTACGATTGTTCTTAGTAAAAAGGAGTCGAAAGTGCCGTAAATTAGCGGCACATCAACACCCTCAACTTAAAACGTTCACTTGTCCTCAAGCAACATAACATAAAATAATAAAACGACTCAACTAAGAACACGAACTCATGTCTCTAGCAACTCATGGTCATTCCACATCTTAATCCATTAAATCAAGCTCCCTCGTAGCACACGAATGTATGAAACACTAACTAGCAAGGATCCAAACATGTCATTCCGATATGATAGAACATTCTACATTCACACGCGCAGCTATCCTAACAATCAATAGACAATACAGACATCTTGGTGCCCTCACCATAAAGAAATCCCTCACACAAGACTTGGGACTAGGTAAGCGCTCACACTCACAAACGATTTCAAACAATGCACATGCGATACCATAGGCTTTCCCTTACTATTCTATTTCGGTTCTTCAGAAAGCCGCTCAGGATCACTACAGGACTTGTTTTGGCTTATACTGAGGCTTCAGGTGCAGGTAGGATACATTTAGGGGTTAGTGACTAAGCCCTCCTTGGAACTACCGACGTCTTATTACCACATCCTTTACTTTGTCCATCCTTATTCGCCTTTTTATTTCCTTCTCTCTAGCTACAGGTGCGGCCTCTTTATTTTGAGAATTCTTTTTGTTACTTTTTCGATCTTTTTCATCTCTTTTTTTTTTCTTTTTTCTTAGGCACACACCCGAATTTTCATTCTATTCACAACCGATTTTCACTATCCTCTTCTTGTCATTCACCTCTATAGTAGCCACCCTCAACTTAGGCTGATTGCCTGAGTTGAGGTGCACGATGTCCAAGGAAGGACCGGGGCCAAAATAGGGATTCAAAGTTAAACAGGAACGGTGACAGGTTATTGAAAGAACAAGGTCAATTATGGCTCAAATAGGGATCAAGGGATTATTTATATTTGGACGGTCTTTTAGGTTAAGTGGACTGCACACAAAAGGGCCTGTGATCCTTTCCTAAGCAACCAAACTTCGAACTTAACAAAATAGACCGGGCAAGTTCTAGATGCATGCACAAAGTAAGAATTTATAACAATCATCTCACACGCTCTTGGCACCAAGAAACTATATCTCTACCAACTATCAAACAACCGCTCGGCTTAAGCATACTCATTCTACTCATAATCACACAATGACATACAAGGATCCAGACAGTCAATCGTTTCAACATAAGTACAAAACCAAAATTTTTTTAAAGGGGCCTCGTTTTTAAACAAGAAAAACGCCATGATGCTTGCTATAGACACTAAAAACAACAAAAATTTAAAATAACAACCTAAACATGCCGGTTCTACTAGATAGCACACCGGAGGGAAAAGAAACACGGCAACAAAAACCCTCGGTGGTGACTCACAGGTTTCCCAACACCCTCAACTTAGACTCATGCATTGTCCCCAATGCATAGATATGAAAGCTAAAAACTGTGAGAGAAAGGAATACCTGTGATGTCGATCGGACTCAGATTCTGGAATGATGTTGGAGACCGCCAGGGTCTCCAAAACAAGAGAACTCGATGGAGTGTGGCGTTCCAGCTTCCTTTTTGGGCTCCATCGCTAGTCGCGACAACTTCTTCGCTCTTTCTTTGCAGATTCTCTTGCGGTGTTTTCGTTTTCTTGATCTTTCACCGCTTTCCTTTACCTGCTCATTCTTTTGCGATCGCGACTTTACTCTCATAACAGCTCGGGTTTCAACACAACCCTTCTCCTCAAGATACACATCCGCAGGGAATTCCTCAATTGCATTAATGACCGCGACCACCCTTATCTCGCTTGGTTGCTTCATCAATTTGGACACATCAAACTTAACAACTTCATTGTTCAGCCTGAAGGTCAGTTCGTTTTTCTCCATGTCAACCAAGGCATTTGCTGTGGCTAGCAATGGTCGTCCCAAGATTATGGGAACTTCAAAATCCACTTCGCAATCCAAGATCACAAAGTCGGCCGGGAATATAAGCTTACCAATCTTGACCAGCACATCAGATAATATTCCCACAGGTCGCTTTACCTAACGGTCAGCCATCATTACTCTTATGGACGTTGGTTTAGGAGCTCCCAAACCCAGTTGTTTGTAGACGGCTAGCGGCATCAAGTTGATGCTAGCACTTAGATCACACAAGGCTTTCCCGAAGTTGAGCTTCCCAACAGTACAGGGAACAGTGAACGCACCTGGATCTTCCTTCTTTTCGACCAACGATCTAGAGGAAATAGCACTGTAGTGGTGGAGGTTGTCTTCCGGTTCAAAACTTACCGACCTCTTCTTTGTAATCAAGTCCTTCATGAACTTGGCATAACCGGGCATTTGTTCCAGCGCTTCGAACAATGGTATGTTTATTGAAATCTGCTTCAGCATGGTCATGAAGTTCAGAAACTTACCATCGTCAGCTTTCTTCTTCAAACGCTGTGGGAAAGGAGGTGGTGGCCGAGGCATCATAGTTGGAGGCTTTTCAGCTTCCTTGCTTTTCTCCGCGGGCTTTGGAGTTTCCTTCTCTACCGCCTCTTCATCATCCGCAACATCACCTTGGGTCTGAATTACCGGATGTGATTCCGGTAATATTTTTCCGCTTCTTGTGGTGATCGCCATACAGCTTGCGTCATTCCTCGGATGAGTCGTGTCACTCGGCAAGGTACCTGTCTTCCTTTGGTTTAAAGATGCCGAGATCTGACCCACTTGCTGCTCCAATTGCTTGATTGCGGTGGAATGTGACTCTACTACCTGACTCAACGTTGATAACTCAGTCCTCATTGCCTTTACCCCAGAGTCAGTCGATTCCACCTTTAGCAGCATCTTCGCCATCATGTTCTCTAGCTTGGAAGTCCCTGCCTCATTGCCAGCTGTGTCCCGATTACCAGGTGGTACATACAACCCACCTCTATCGGTGTTATTCCTCCAGCTACCTTGATCGCGATCTCTGTAACCATCTTTCTCATAGTGGTTGTCTCTCTGGTAGTTCCGACCTTGGTTTTCCTGGCCATTGGCCTGGAAACCCCCCAAGTAATTCGCCTCCTCAGTCTCCATACCTTGGGAACCCACCGCTTGTACCTTCTCCATACCTCCTGAGAACAAGTGCTTGGTCAGTAGGTCCAACTGCGTTTTTAGATGCGCCATGTCTTGGTCGCGCTCCTCCTCTTTCCTACGCTGCTCTGCTGACATACCAACGGTATAGGTGCTAGCTGCAACCTCTGAATCTCGTGTGTGCCAGGCCCTGTTGGTTTTGGTGAGCCTGTCCAAAGTAGTTGTGGCCTCAACAAAGGTAAGACCCATGAGTGCACCACCTGCTGCGTTGTCTAACGTCGGCTTGGTAGCCGAATTCAGTGCCCGGTAGAACGTCTGCATCAAAAAGTTATCGGTCAACTGATGGTTCGGGCATTGCGTTATCTTCTTTTTGAATCGCAACCAAGTCTCGTGCAGTGCTTCGTGCGGTTGCTGCCTAAAGTTGCTAATCTCGTCCCTCAACTGTATCATCCGAGAGGGAGGAAAGAACCTTTCTAGGAAAGCTCCTCTCAACTCTCCCCAAGTTGCGATAGAGTCGGGGTCAGCTCTGTCAACCACAACGCTGCCTCATCAGACAGAGACAACGGAAACAACCTGAGCCTGATCGCTGTCTGACTCACGCCCGGTAGTTCAAACGACTTGCATATGCCCATGAAATTCATTAGGTGCTGGTTTGGATCCTCCCCAGCGACACCTCGGAACACTCCTCTCAAGTTCAACAGCTGGATCATCGTGCTAGTGATGTTGAACTTGGCTCCGGGCGGTAGCGGTTGAACGACAATGGCGCCCGTAGCGCCAGCTCCATCTAAGTCAAGATCCTCATCATTCTTTGCGATCTCATCCTGCAGACCACCAGCATTCAGATTTTGTTGGGCCTGCAGTTCTGCAGCGATCCTCGCTGCCTCTAGTTGTGCGGCCATATTCCGCTTCAATGTTCTAGCAAGCTCGGGGTCGTAAGGTAAAATTTGTTCCCCCGAACATCGAGTACTTGTCATGCACAACTGTGTACCCTGTCAAAGACAAAAACAACAAATAAACGTAAAGCAGGAAATTATGACTAAGAGTCAAATAAACACACCAGACTTAATTAACAACCGTATTCCCCGGCAACGGCGCCACTTTTTGATAACGCTCAAACTACACTTCTAATTAAAGAAGCGTAAGCGATCGTTGTCAAGTAAAGAACCCAAACAAAGGTTGGGGTCGAATCCCACAGAGAATATGGTAAAGATTAAGACTTTAGTGAATTATGTGACTAGTTGTCAATCGTTTCCAATAAATAAAAAGGGGGGTTTTGTAATCAACGTGAACAAAAGCAACAATAATGTAAGAGAATAATCAGTAGGAGAGAATGAACTAGGGATGAGTTCACCATGGCGTTGTAACAATGTCGATTCTAGGCTTAACAGGGTTCTTTCTATATGCGTGTCACGATGTGATTGCGTCAATGGTATCGTCTAAACGTTTCTCAACCAAGTAGACAAATTTACTTTTCAATTCTCTCGAACTTGAAAAGGTGTGCTTTTAGATTTCAATCCTAACATCAAGTAGATTAATCTAGTTACAGCATTAATCTTTAAGACGAGAGTTAGTAGTCTCGAATCCTTGTTGTTAATCAAGTTTCCCGGTTTTAATCTCTTTACTCAAGCAAATTAAACCTAGGCCTGTTCTAATATTTGCAACCACTAGAAAACGTTAAATAATGAATGATTAACAACGTGACAATACATATATTGAACCCAACGCTACCCGAAATCTATATCGCTACGTTTGCCATGGCTCCCACAACCCTAGTTGTGGGAGGTTTAGTTACTCATGCTTGTAGAAGAACAAAAGAAAGCAATATTCATAATAAAGAAAAGAGATCCTTACAATGTATTGAAAACAATCTTTAATTAATCCAAGAGCAAGAACAACAAAATCCCAAGAACGATTCAAGAAGACGAATTCAAGAAGTAGAAAACGTGTTTCTTGCTCTCCAAGTCGACTAAAACTCCTAAAATTATTTAGTAACGTGTGTAAAAACTATTGGAAAGGTAATATGTAAAATAAACCTAACATAGGGTATTTATAGGAGTCTAGGAAACCAATCCTAAAAATGCTCGGATTCTGCGTCGCGGACTGCCTAAGTGTGACGGCTTGGGGTGACGGACCGTCACAGGGTTGACGGACCGTCGCCCAAACCGTCACCCTTAGGCAGTGGTGCTGCCTTGGCTGCTGCCTTGGTGTGACGGTTTGGGTGACGGACCGTCATACCCTTGACGGACCGTCACCTGAACCGTCACTCTTATCCAGAATGTTCTTTTTCGCGTATTTCCGTCCGTTTCTGTGTTTGTTTCCATTTCCTACAAATACAACATAAAAACATCAAAAACAACAACGGTTGCTTGGAAACGTACGATTGTTCTTAGTAAAAAGGAGTCGAAAGTGCCGTAAATTAGCGGCACATCAGTGAGCCGGGATCATTATCTCTAGTTGGTTGATTTTAGTTAGTGTTGACTTGGGTCAATATTTCTCCGGAACGACCTCGTATGGAAGTTTTGTTAATTCTGTTGAGTCTGGAATGTCATTTCCAGTATATTAGCATTATTGGTTTTTGAGTATTGGGTTTTGATCGTGCCCGGAACACCCCATGGAAATTTCTAGTGCAACTAGTTTTGCTGTTGCAGTCAGCCTTCAGCACAATTGCGCTAAGGCCAGCGCCGATGGCGTCTTGTCCAGCGCGTGCCTGCCAACGCCGATAGTGATCCCTGAGTGCGATCGCGCGCATGCGCATTCCAGCCGGCCATCGCAATAGCGCCCTTCTGGTGTGATGGCGCCCTGGCACCCGGCCTCCTTCTGCGCAGTGGTTCTTGTTTAGCGCCAATTTTACTGACCAGCGACCAACAGCTATATAAACCTTGGACTTTGATTTTTCCATTGTTCTTGCATTTTTCCAACTCTAAATTGAGAATCCTCTTTACCAAAGTGTTCTATTTTGTTCCTAGCTTGGGGAATAAATTGTATAGTGGGAAAATCTTGCTCCTTTGTTACTTGGTAAGTGTTCTTCCCTAAGTTGCTTCCTCCATTGTTGCACAAACCTCCATTGTTGGTTATCTCTAAGCTTGGAAGTTCCTTTATAGAAGTTGTCCTCCGGTGATTGCATGGTTCATGGGTTCTTTGTTTTTGCTGCCTTGGAGTATTTTCTCTTGTTGTGGTAAGTAATTCCCGCTTAATTTCTGGTTTTTCATTCTTAAAATTCCATCCTTTAACTCCTACTTGAGCGGGCTGTTTTATGACTTTCCCTTGGCTAAATTTGCTCAATTTTGGAGCGTGCCTTCTTAGTATTATTGTGGTCATCGTGCTTCTTTTCATTTTTAATTTTGGGTTGTTAGCCCCATGAGCCCGCCGGTGACCCAGATTTTGGCCCGGCTATTATTTAGCAATATGGGTATCGTTAGTCTCGTGTTAACGAGTAGTTTATGTTCTTGATAGTTTGATTTCCGTTCGAAGATTCTCGTAGCAATTTGTCTTGGACATCGTTGTTTCAGCAGTTTGTCATTGGACGACAGGTAGGTTATGATTTAACTTCTCTAGACTTCGTATATATAGGATAAAATTGTACTAATGGGCATCCTTGGGTTGGGTTTACTAACTTGGTAACACAGACCTTGACCACTTATTATTGTCTGACTCATTTCTTTCCTCTGATGTTTGTAGTATTTATTATGGATGATATTATTACCCTTGTAGTCCTGTATGACCTGGTATTGACTCTAGAACATAGATAGTGGGTTATTGGGAATGTCCGTGAGTCCCGAAAATCATTATTATTGTTATAGAGCTGGCTATCCGATAGGTTAATTGTGAGTCGTTGGGCTACTGATTATGGTTGAGCATGCCATTATCATGCATATAAATGAATTTCTACATGATTTCACTACGATTTTTGGCTTTGGGCCTACATTATATGGTTTTCTTAATCTTGGATGGCCTCAGGGGCCCTTTTTGGTAAAATGGTCATGAAATGGTTTGGTACTGCTTTAATGGATCTTCTTGGGGTAAGAGAAGTTTAAAGAGAAATTTATCAAAGTTTTCCTACTTATACTAGATCCGGTTGAGCTGAGGTGCTAGACTTGTTTTGTTATTGATGAGAAATGATATTAGACTTGGTAAAGCCGAGCATCATACTTGTTTTACTCTTGTTTTAGACCCGATTATGTTTGGGCATCCCTGTAGGGGTTTTTGAGACTTGTTTCACCGATTTAAACCCAGATAGTTTTCGGGCATGCATTTTCGAGTTTTAGGTTACTACTTTGAATCCGGATTCACCCCAAACTGTTACTTTGAGGTTACAAGAGTTAGTATGTGGTCGAGGACCTCTATGGACCTTGCCGATCTGGACCAGGGGATTCCATCTGCATGTGCCAGAGGAGGGGTATACAGTGGAGTGAGGTATACGGGCAGTGTCCTTCCATGGGACCTACCTACGGGGCCCTTAGGAACCAGAGGAGGTACATACAGGGTTACTATTCCACTCGGGTTTCATTATGCATCATACCATTCATTTGTGTGAGGTTCCACCCTTGTTTGCTGTTTGCTGAGTATACGCTCCGGTAGAATGGGATGCTGGAGGGTTTGTCTTCACTTGTTTGTGTTCCTCGTTTGTATGGGCACCCGTTAGGACTATAGGTAGACTTATTATTTCTTATTCGAGATATGATTCCTTATGTTGATTTCTTATTTTAACTGGATAAAGACTAGTATTTTGTACCTTGGCTTGGTTATCATTCCTATGTTCGAGCATGCTATCGTTATTCTGATTTCCTCCTTCTCTTTTTACTTGAGGTTATCAGTATACTACCCATTTTCTAAAAACTTCTCTCTCTCTCTCTCTCTCTCTATATATATATATATATATATATATATATATATATATTGTTATTGCAAGGATCCCAGGTGAGTTACTTCTTTCTTTACATGTGCCTGTGATATATTTGGTAGTAGCTAGCCATGTATGTTGTTTTCTACTTGCACTCCTTCTGTGCTAGCTTCTGTGTACTCATTCATTGTTTTCTGTGACTATTTGTTTCTACTCTGCTTATTACTGCTCTTTTATCTTCTATGTGCTCAGTCGGCCTATGATACCTATTGGGTACCTTTTGCTTCGCATTGGGTGCTCATACTACACTTTGCATCTTCTGGTGCAGATCCTAGTTTGGGCCATTGCCGTTAGCTCATAGGAGACTCGTGCGAGGAGTTTTTGGACTGTCCTAGACTAAGGGTGAGATCTTGGCGATCAGAGCTTAGCTTTAGTTTATCTTTTGTATCATGTACTCTCTTACTACTCGGAGACATTTGTGTATATATTATTTTGGATCCCTTTATACTCTATTGATGTAGTTCCAGATCTATACTATGATACCAGGTTTTGGGGGTTTGTTTTAGCTTTTGTATGTTATATATATACTCCTGTTGTTCACCTTCTTTACTTATCGCCCTTGCTTCCACATTTTCTTACTATTTTTTTGTTTACCGTTAGATAGTAACCCATTACTAATCATTTTGGGCTACAGGGATTGGTTCGCCTACTGAGGGATTGTAGGTGCCATCATGACTGAGAAATTGGGTCGTGATAGCTTGGTATCAGAGCCCTAAGTTTATCGGTGTCATTGGTATAGGAGCCAATATCTAGTAGAGTCTTGCGGATCAGGCGGAGATGTCCGTACCCAATCTTCGAGAGGCTGCAGTGACATCCTATGAAATATAACTCTCTTATTGCTTCTGTATCGTGCGTAGTATCCTTGGAAGTTTCTTGAAATCTCACTTGTTCTAGTTCATTCTTCCGTAGATAGTTCATACGAGATTCTCGATATCAGGTGAGGATGAGCCTCTGACTCTAGCACCCTCGATGCCTGCTAGGGGCTGGGGAGGTCATAGAGGTAGGGGTCAAGGACGTCCCTGAGCAGCAGCACCTGCTAGGGATGCTAGAGTAGAGATGGAGTCTGAGCATGCTTATGAGCCAGAGTTTGTTCCTGAGCAGCAGCATATGGACCCGGGGATATCCCAGGTGCCACCAGCTTCAGTATCAGCCTCAGTGCCAGCATCAGCCCCAGCTTAGTCTTCAGATATTCGGGGTTTACTTCTTCAGCATTTGGGTATGATTGGAGAGCGGCCTTCTAAGACAGCACAGACATCCTCTTAAGGGGCAGCCCTGGGTGCATTGAGTTCAGGAGCGCAGCCTTCTACTGTAGCTCCTCATGCCGAGGTCATTCCGGTCCCATTAGTTGCATAGCCTCTTACTCCTTTTCCAGCTATGACAGAGATGGAGCAGAAGGCGTTGGGTAGGTTTCTGAGATTGGCACCTCGGAGGTTTACGGGTACATCTGGTCAGGATCTACATGACTTCATTACTACCTGTGAGGAGATGTTGCATCATTTGGGTTTTTTAGAGACTCACGGTGTTGGATAACTTCATATCAGTTGAAGGGCCCAGCTAAATTATGGTGGAGGTCCAGGTTGCTTGCAGGCCATCTTCGTCACCTCTGTTGACTTGGTCCGAGTTTTATGAGGCCTTTATGTCTAAGTTTTTGCCACACAGCAACAAGGAGCATCGTAAGGAGCAGTTCACTAGACTTATACAGGGTTCTATGACTGTATCGGAGTGTGAGACCCATTTCCACCAGCTTGCTCCATTTGGGGCTATGATCATGCCTACCAAGCCCGACAGAGTCCATAGGTTTGTTTGGGGGTTGCGGACAGAGTTTAGAGAGCCAGATGAGATATTAGTTGCTAGTGGTTGATCATTTCAAGCTATTGCAGACTATGCCCGTACTATAAAGGATTTGTATCATCATGATTTTGGGGCCAGAGATAAGAGGCCTCAACACCAGGGTATCTACAGTGGTTCTTCTCAAGGTGGTTGAGGTTCCAGCCAGTGGGGTTGAGGCTATCAGTCGCAGTAGCACCAGGGTCAGTCTAGTTGACCGGTTCAGGCTTCACTTCAGTCTTCTGGTGGGTCTTAGTTCGAGCAGGGTCAGGGTAGCCAGCAGGGCTATAGTGGTCAGTCATCGAGAGGTATAGCTTCTGGGGCATCAAAGTCGTGGTGGCCATACAGGTTCCGCTAGTTCATCTCACCAGTCTAGGTTGTTAGGGCCTTGTTATGATTGTGGTATTGTCGGCCATTATGCAAGAGATTTCCCCCAGCGGGGTACAGTTTAGCCAGCAACTCAACTGTCTTAGCCTATTCATTCAGTTCAGCCACCGGCTCGAGGAGGTGGTAGTCAGGGTAGAGGTGATGGCTCATGGAGAAGGACAGGTGGTAGGGATGGCGGTCGGGCAGGCGGTGGTCATCGTCAGTTCTATGCGGTCCCTGGGAGATCAAAGGTAGAGGCCTCGAATGCTGTGATCACAGGTTCGATTTCTGTGTGCCGTCTGTCAACTTATGCTTTATTTGATCGTGGATCCACTTGTTCGTATGTATCTGTCTACTTTATGCCTTGTTTAGGGTGGGCTAGTGAGCCGTTATCTGTGCATGTATTTGTTTTTTGACCCCAATAGGATATTCTTTAGTAGTGGATCAGATTGTGAGGTTTTGTATGATTTATGTTGGTGATTTGGAGACTTGGAATGATTTGATGATCCTCGATATGTTAGATTTTAATGTGATACTGGGCATGGACTGGTTATCCCCTCACCGTGCAGTTTTGGACTGTTATGCCAAGATCGTTACCATAGCTGTGCCCGGTGCATCCCCAGTTGAGTGGCAGGGTTTTGTTAGCCCAACACCGTCTGGGATCATCTCTTGTTTTTGAGCTAGGAAGTTGATTTCTCGCAGGTGTTTGTCTTATCTAGCATATGTCTGATATGCTAGTGCAGACCCTTCTTTCCCGAGTCTATTCTTGTGGTTAGAGACTTCCTAGATGTGTTCCATACCGACCTGCCAGGCCTTCCACCTGAGAGAGATATTAATTTTGCTATTGAGTTAGAGCTGGGCACCAGGCCTATTTCCATTTATCCTTACCGTATGGCTCCAGCTGAGTTGAGAGAGCTTAAGGAGCAGCTCCAGGACTTGTTAGCTAAGGTTTTATTAGGATGAGTGTGTCTCTTTGGGGTGTTCCTGTTCTATTTGTGAAGAAGAAGGATGGCTTGATGCGGCAGCTGAATAAGGTGACTGTGAAGAATAGGTATCCGATGCTGCACATAGATGATTTGTTTGATTAGCTTCAGGGTTCAGCCATGTTTTCAAAGATAGATTTGCAGTCAGGCTACCACTAGTTGAGGATTAGGGCGGAGGACATCCCTAAGACAGCATTCAGGACACGCTATGGCCACTATGAGTTCCTGGTGATGTCTTTTAGGTTGACTAATTCCCCCGCAACCTTCATGGACTTGATGCGTAGGGTGCTTAGCCCGTATCTGGACTCTTTTGTGATAGTTTTCATAGACGACATCTTGATATACTACCAGAGTAGGGATGAGCATGAGCAGCATTTAAGGACTGTACTTCAGACTTTGAGAGATCATAGGTTTTATGCCAAGTTCTCAAAGTGCAAGTTTTAGCTTGAGTCAGTTGAATTCCTAGGGCACGTGGTGTCTAAAGATGGGATTAGAGTTTATCCGGGTAAGATTTTAGCTCTTTATGATTGGCCTAGACCTACTACTCCTACCGAGGTTCGCAGCTTTATTGGCTTATCGGGGTACTACAGACAGTTTGTTGAGGGATTCTTTCCCATAGCAGCACTCTTGACTATGCTGACTAGGAAGGATGTTCCATTTCAGTGATCAGATAAGTGCGAGGATAGCTTTTAGAGGCTTAAGTCCTTATTATCTTTAGCTCCTATGTTGACTTTGCCAGTTGAGGGTCAGAGTTTTTTGAAATATTGTGATGCTTTAGGGGTCGGTCTTGGTTGTGTGTTGATGCAACAGGGTCGAGTGATAGTATATACATCAAGGCAGCTGAAGGTTCACGAGCGCAACTACCCCACTCATGACTTGGAGTTGGCTGCAATAGTTTTTGCGCTCAAGATCTGGAGGCACTACTTATATGAAGTTCATTGTGAGATATTCACTGATCATTGTAGTCTTCAGTACATTACAAGTAAGCAAGAGTTAAACTCGAGGCAGAGGGGATGGATTGATTTACTGAAGGACTACGATTTCACTATTCAGTACCATTCGGGCAAGGCAAACATGGTAGCGGGTGCCTTGAGTCAGAAGGCGGTGAGTATGGGAAGCCTAGCTTCACTTTCAGTTTTTGAGCGGCCATTGGACTTGGACATCTATTCCTTGGATAACCATTTGGTTAGGCTTGACTTGTCAGATCCTAGAAGAGTTCTTGCCAGTATTGAGGTTCGTTCTACTATAGTTGATCAGATTCAGAGCCAACAGTTTAAGGATCAAATATTATGTGATTTTCGTGATCAGGTAGTTCGGGGTGAGGTCAGCCGGGCTACTTTGGGTTCTAATGGTATTCTGAGGTTCGATATTCGTCTTTGCATTCCGAGAATTTGAGATTTGATTCAATTGATACTTCATTAGGCACATTGTTCTAGATATTCCATTCATCCTGGTGTAGCCAAGATGTACAGAAAATTGAGGAAGCTTTACTGGTGGAGTGGTATGAAGTGAGACATAGTGGAGTTTGTATGTCGGTGCTTAAATTGTCAGCAGGTGATGTTCGAGCACTTGAGACCAGGTGGATTGATGCAACGACTTCCCATTCCTAATTGGAAGTGGGAAGGGATCACTATGGATTTCGTAGTCGGATTGCCTCGTACTTCTCGGGGTTTTGACTTTATTAGGGTGATTGTGGATCGGCTGACTAAGTCAGCACACCTCTTACCAGTTCAGACTACTTACAGTGTAGAGAGGTTAACTCAGATTTACCTTCGTGAGATTGTTCGGTTGCATGAGATCCCATCTTCTATCATTTCAGATCGCGGCACTCAGTTCACATCTCAGTTTTGGAGAGCTATTCAGCGAGATTTGGGAACAGAGGTCCAGCTTAGTACTGCATTCCACCCTCAGATAGATGGTCAGTCCGAGAGGACTATTCAAGTCCTGGAGGACATGCTTTGGGCCTGTGTTCTTGACTTTGGAGGTTTTTTGGATCAGTTTGTGCCTTTGGCCGAGTTTGCGTATAATAATAGTTTTCACTCGAACATTGGCCTGGCACCTTTTGAGGCATTGTATGGTAGGCGTTGAAGATCACCGGTTGGTTGGTTCAATGATTTGGAGTCTAGGCCACAGAGTACAGATTTACTTTGAGATTCCTTAGACCGAGTCCAAGTGATTCAGAAGTAGGCAGAATAGCTACGCTGACCATAGACTTCGTGCCTATTAGTTAGCTTTGTCTTTGATACTTTTAGCCATGCATCCAGTTTTTTATGTCTCGATGTTGCGCCAGTATATTCCAGATGAGTCTCATGTGCTGCGGTGGGATTCGGTTCAGTTGGTTGAGAGTTTGGTTTTTGTTGAGGAGCCGATAACTATTTTGGCCAGAGATGGTAGAAGGTTGAGATCTAGAGTAGATTCCGATAGTGAAAGTTCAGTGGAGGCAACGTTCGGTAGAGGAGGCTACTTGGAGACCGAGAGAGATATGGAAGCTCATTATTCGCAGTTGTTTGAGCCTTCAGGTACTCCCCTATTCTTGACTTTCGAGGACGAAAGTCCTTTTTAGTAGTGGATGATGTAATGACCCTTTTGATCATTTTTGCATGTGCACCTTCCTTGTACTGTTAGAGCTTGTCTGTAGCGGCCCCAAGTCATTTATGTTTTCCTGGGACCGGTGGTTTGGTGCCCTGGTTGTTCGTTTGGTCATTATGACCGTTTCTCTATTTTAGAGTTTAAACTTAGGATATGATTGACTTTAGTCAACATTCTTAGCTAACGTGCTCGGAATCGCATTCCAATAGTTATGTTAGCTCCGAAATATTGAGTTTGGTCTAGTTGGAACTTTAGTCGAGGCCTGAGAACTTCTGGTGTGGGTTTTGTGGTCCTTCTGCGCGATGGCGCTGGTTTAGCGCCAATGGCGCTGACCAGTGACCAGCAGCTATATAAACCTTGGCCTTCAATTTTTCCAACATTGTTCTTGCATTTTTCCAAATCTAAATTGAAAATCCTCTCTACCAAAGTGTTCTATTTTGTTCCTAGCTTGGGGAATAAATTGTATTGTGGGGAAATCTTGCTCCCTTGTTCCTTGGTAAGTCTTCTTCCCCAAGTTGCTTCCTCCATTGTTGCACAAACCTCCATTGTTGGTTATCTCAAAGCTTGGAAGTTCCTTTGTAGAAGTTGTCCTCCGGTGATTGTATGCTTCGTGGGTTCTTTATTTTTGTTGCCTTGGTGTATTTTCTCTCATTGTGGTAAGTAATTCCCGCTCAATTTCCAGTTTTTCATTCTTAAAATTCCATCCTTTAACTCCTACTTAAGCGGGTTATTTTGTGACTTTCCCTTAGCCAAATTTGCTCAATTTTGGAGCATGCCTTCTTAGTATTGTTGTGGTCATCGTGCTCCTTTCCATTTTTAATTTTGGATTGTGGGCCCCACAGGCTCGCCGGTGACCCAAATTTCAGCCTGGCTATTATTATAGCGATATGGGTATCGTTATTCTCGTGTTAATGAGTAGTTTATGTTCTTGATAGTTTGATTTCCGTTCGGAGCTTCTCGATATGGTTTGGGCTTGGACATCGTCATTTCAGCAGCTTGTTGTCGGACGACAGGTAGGTTACGGTTTATTCTCTCTAGACTTTGCATATATAGGATAAAATTGTACTAATGGGCATCCTTGGGTTGGGTTTACTAGCTTGGTACCACAGACCTTGACCGCTTATTCTTGTCCGACTCATTTCTTTCCTCCGATGTTTATATTATTTGTTATGGATGATATTATTACCCTTTGTGGTTCTGTGTGACCTGGCATTGACTCTGGAACATAGATGGTGGGTTATTGGGAATGTTCGTGAGTCCAGACATCTTTATTATTATTATAGAGCTGGCTATATGTGATGTAGAATGATTGGAGCCTGTGTAGGGCCGATAGGTTGATTGTGAGCTGTTGAGCTACTGATTGTGGTTGAGCATGCCATTATCATGCATATAAATTAATTTCAACACGATTTCACTATGAATTTTGGCTTCGAGCCTACATTATATGGTTTTCTAAATCTTGCATGGCCTCGAGGGCATGTTTTAGGAAAAATGGTCATGAAATAGTTTGGTACTTCTTTAATGGATCTTCTTGGGGTAAGAAATGTTAAAAGAGAAATTTATCACAGTTTTCCTACTTATACTAGACCCGATTGAGTTGAGGTGCTAGACTTGTTTTGTTATTGATGAGAAATGATATTAGACTCGGTAAAGCCGAGCATCAGACTTGTTTTACCCCTATTTTAGACCCGGTTATGTCCGGGCACCCCTGTAGGGGTTTTTGAGAGTTGTTTCACCAATTTAGACCCGGATAGGTTCCGAGCATGCATTTTTGAGTTTTGGGTTACTACTTTGGATCCGGATTCACCCTGGACTGTTACTTTAAGGTTACGAGAGTTAGTATGTGGTCGAGGACCTCCATGGGCATTGTCGATCTAGACCAGGGGCGTTGGGCTCCGTGTGCCGGAGGAGGGGTATATGGTAGAGTTAAGGTATACAGGCAGTGTCTTTCCATGGGACCTACCTACGGGGCCCTTAGGCCCCAAAGGAGGTACATATAATCCCAACCCAAGGATGAAAGCTAGTATTTATCCGATATATGCTAAGTCTAGGAGTTAGATCGTAACCTACCTGTCGTCCGATGACAAGCTGCCCGAACCACAACGTCCAAGCCCGAACCGCTCCGAGAGATCCCAAATGATAATCAGACTATCATAAACATTAATAAAAAGTTAAAATGAGCCTAATGATACCTATAATGCTACAAATGTAGCCGGGTCAAAAATCGGGTAAAAACTGAACCCATGGGGCCCACACCCGAAACCAAAAATGAAAAGAAGCACGATGAACCCAACGATGCCAAGAAGGCATGCTCCAAAATTGAGCACAATTGGCCAAGAGCAAGACGCCAAAACAACCCACTCAAGTTGGGGTTTAAATATAGAATTTCAAGAATAAAATTGGAAATTAGGCAAGAATTACTTACCACAAAGATGGAATTTAAGCCAAGACGGAGAATTCTTCACCCCCATGAACATGCACAAGCTTAGAGGCAGCCACTACCAAACAATTTCCAAGCTTTGGAATGAGCGACAATTGTGGAATTTAGAGAGAGAACAAGAAAATTCAAGGAAGAAGAAGGCTTACCAATAGACGAAGAAATACGAAAAATCCACGAACAAATGATTCCCCAAGGTTTAGAATAGGTTTGGACCAAATTGGGAGGGTATTTACTGTTTTTAGAGTGAGAAAGATGGAGAGAAAATGGCTGGAAAAATAAACAACCAGAAAATAGTTGATGGTCGTTGGTCAGCGCAATCGCGCTGAAGGAGGCCTGGCGCCAAAGCGCCATTGCGCTAAAAAGGCGCAAGCGCACTGGTTCGCTGCAGGCGCTGAGGAATGATCATGTTGGCCCTTGCGCGATTGTGCTGAAGGCCTGGCCACAGGCTAGCGCGATCCCGCTGCCTGGGCGTTGTTGGCGCTGAAGGACTGCAACCTGCAATTAAACCAGCTGCACTAGAATTCCCTACAGGGTGTTCCGGGCACAATCGAAAATTTATATTAAAAAACCAATAATACTAACAGAGTGGGAACGATATTCCGAACTCAACAGAATCGATGAAACTTCCATACGAGGTTGTTTCAGAGAAATGTTGACCCAAGTCAACACCAATGAATAAGAATCCAAAGGCTCG
Source organism: Jaltomata sinuosa (assembly GCA_003996215.1). Classification (NCBI taxonomy): domain Eukaryota; kingdom Viridiplantae; phylum Streptophyta; class Magnoliopsida; order Solanales; family Solanaceae; genus Jaltomata; species Jaltomata sinuosa. The sequence continues at coordinate 63,696 of QJPP01003324.1, forward strand.
AAATGAGTCTGGCTCACCCGAAACCCAAACCAACCACCTTCCTAACCCAAACTCAATATTTCGGAGCTGATGGAATTATCGAATTTCAAATCCGACACTCCGATCATTGAAAGTCACCCAAAGTTACTCTTTCAGCTCCAAATGGCCTGAAAACAGAGAAAGCAATACCAAACCCACACCAAAAGTTCTCAGGCCTCAATTAAAGGTCCACTTAGACCAAACTTAACGCTTTGGAGTTAACGAAACTGTCAGAATTCAATTCCAAGCATGCTAGCTAATAATGTTGACTAAAGTCAACGATATCCTAAGTTAAAGCTGTAAAACAGGCAGAAGGGCAAAACAACCAAACGAACGGCCAGGGCACCGAACTACCGGTTCCAACAAGCCATAAATGACTTAGAGCCGCTACAAGAAAGCTCTAACAATACAATGAATGTGTAAACGCGAAGATAACCGGAAGGGTCATCACAGGATGCTGGGCTAAATATGGTGGGTCAGGATGGGTTGAAAAACTAAAAAATTATTAAACATGGCAACGTAGAGTGGGTTGAATATGTGATAGGACAAGACTTCACCCGCTCTACTCTATTGTCATCCCTACATAGCACCTTATGTTATTCTGTAACATATATGTCGGATCATGTCAAAAGTTAGCAGTATGATATATTTTTCTTGATCACGAATAAGTTTGACCAAAATTATCCCATAAAACATGATTTAATTCATCTATTTGGGAAGACTAATGACCCTTATATTTATGACTTGTACGTTTATTTACTCACTTAATTTTGATCTGCCAATTCAACCAATTTAAAGGTTAGGTTAATATATGATCTTCTTTTAATTTTGTCCCTTTGACCAAATTTATTCACCAGAGCTGCTTATATAAAATCCATATACTGATTATGTATATGTATATATATTTTATATTTATATATTACATGTATAGTATGTGTGTGCGCGCGCGTGTGTGTATATATATATATATATATATATATATATATATATATAGGATATTTTGTAAATCAAATCACCCAAAGGCATTGAACTATAATTATCCCTTGATATATTACCCAAATTTGAGAAATTTTGTTAAGATATTTCTAAATAGTAATTTTGGTTTGATATGTTGTATAATATTTTATTGTATAATTAAATAAATTATAATAAATTAATTGATTAATTAATTAAAATTAAAAATTATCTATTTCAGTCTAAGTAACTCTTAAAACAGATTAATAACTATCGATTTATTGACCTAATTCATTTTAATTTGCTCGAATTCAGCTTAATTTGTCCAACACCTCTAGTCACGAAGTTCCTTCATTGCTAGCAGCTATTAAGTCAAAGAATAAGGATGTCTTTGGTATGAGGAAAACTGTTGTTTTTCATGAAAAATACTTTTTAGAAAATGTTTCTTATGGATCTATTTTTGTAAAAAATATTTCTTGAAAATAAGCAATTTTTTACTTATTTTCTAGTGTTTTGTGAAGTAGAAATAAAATATTATTTCAAGAATATTTATATGTAATCTAAATGGACATTATGATATGCGTGTGTGGTGTTGGTGTGGGCAGGGTGGTAAGGAGATAATCAATGTGAAATGACACTTAGAAAACTTATTTTCTCTACCTCACTAAAAAGTCAATTTCTTAATTTTTTAAAGAACTTACTTTCCTAGAAAAAATATTTTGTGCAACCAAACAAAGAAAACTGAAAAATATTTTCTCTAACCCTTCAGTGGGCCGAAATGGGCTCTTTGCTAATCTTTCCTACCTACAAGGAATTGACATATAAGTACAACACTCATAAGAAATTGACAGCCTAATAGCCAGAAAAGGTTAAAAACAAGCCTTAATTGATTGGCACTAAATAGCAAACTAACAAAAGCTTGCCCTCTTTTTAAGGGATAAATATTCTTTTATTCCTAGATTTAAGTGATAAGTCACGTACTTTTTTTATCTCTCTCTCTTTCTCTATCCCCATTTTAAGGGATGAATACTTTTTATCTCTAAATTTAAGTGATAAGGTATATTTTCTTTCTCTTTCTATGTGTGTTGCTATCTTATTTTTTTACGAATCAAATGTAAAAATAAATGAATATCAAGTTATCAATGTATACAAGAATCAAATGCTTACAACATCTTTTGTCTATATAATATTAAAATCATTAAAAATATATACCTGAAATTTCTATAACAAATTTACTTTATATTAGATTAAAAGATTTTATAATGTATACATACACTTATTGTATACATCAACATTATTTTCTTATATTTATTAATTTAATACCTGGAACGACCAGCACTTTCCCTCGGCGGTAAACTTCTGCGATCTCTTTCTCTAACGATATTCTTGCAATCTCCTTCTCCAATAAGTAGTTTTTAAATAGTTCTACTGTATATAAATGAAGTCTCCGACGAGCACTGTGACTCTTCTCTCTGACATAATCTCCAGCAAAATCCTCAAGTTGGATAGCCTTTTTTTACCATTGTTAGGGTTTTCCGATGCCACATAGTGATCGAAAAGAGTGGGTCCGGCTAGATAGTACTAGATCTATACAGAAAGGCTCAGATTTGACTGGAATAGCAATTTTCCAATGATGAACACGCCACCCTATACTATCCACGATGGCGGCTTTTCGACGTAACTCTAGTTACCCCACTATTTTTTTTCTGTTTTCTTTCCTTTTCAACTCTATTTTTTGCCTTCTCTTTTCTTCTGTTCTCCTTTTACGGGTGATATTTTTGGGAGCTAGATCCGGAAAACACAATTTCGGCGACCAATTTCAGCACCAAAATTTGCAAGAATCTACCAAATCGAGCAAGAAATATGTCCTCTATTCTCCCAGTTCCCGGTGATTTCTGTCCCTGAATCTTTATTTCTCTCAGTTTTATTTGCAATTTTCTTTAATATTATTGCATTCTTGGTAGACTATTTAGTGTGGTATTGGTTAAATTTCTGCCATTGATCCTCTCTTGCATTCTTGCTTGTTGTTTTTAGGGTGCTAGTAGATCTTATTTGGTATTGTAGTTCCTTGATTATTTTATTCTCATTTATTATAGTTCAGGACCATTTTTCTCGTCTTGAGATAGTGTAGTTTAGCCACATTATTTATGGTAGTTCTATTGCATAGCCAGTTTCTTATTTGCATCTCCTGTTTTGTCGTTGTGTGGTGTAGATTCATTGGTTTAGTTAGTTTATCCTTGTCCATCTTGCACTTTCTTTAGTGGATTTGGTGGTTGATGGTAGCCTTGGGTCATGTCAAAGGTCGCGGCAGAGGTCGGTGTCGGGGTTGGGGTTAGGGTCAGGGCTGGGGTTGAGATCAAGATCGAGGTCAGGTTTTGTTGGGGGTAGGGGGTAGGAGGGGTAAGGGGGTTAGTGGGGCCTCTAGGCTAAGGGTAGGGTCTTGGAATATAGAGACTTTACAAGGGAAGTCCATAGAGCTAGTGAAGATTCTAAGGAAGAGGAGAATTAATATAGCTTGTGTCTAGGAGACTAAATGGGTAAGTACTAAGATAAGGGAAGTGGACGGATATAAGTTGTGGTACCCCAAAAGTGTGAGGAATAGGAATGGATTAGGAATCTTAGTAGATGAAGAGCTTAGGGGGAAAGTGGTGGAGGTTCAGAGGGTCAATGATAGGATGATGTCACTTAAGTTGGTCATCGGAGAGTCTACTTTGAATGTTATTAGTGCTTATGCACCGCAGGTGGGCTTGGACGTGGAGGCAAAAAAGAGATTTTGGAAGGGTTTGGATGAGGTAGTGAGAGATGGTCCAAACGCCGAGAAGCTTCTTATTAGAGGAGATTTCAATGGGAATATCGGGTCATCCCCGAGGGGCTATGACGATGTGCATAGAGGCTTTGGTTTCAGGAAGAGGAACGAAGGAGGAACCTCTCTTTGGATTTTGCTAGAGCATATGGGTTGATGGTAGCGAATTCAAGCTTCCCAAAGAAGGAGTATCACCTGGTTACTTTTCATAGTTTAGTGGTCAAGACTCATATAGACTTTTTGCTTCTTAGGAAGGGTGATATAGGTCTTTGTAAAGACTCTAAGGTTTTACCTAGTGTGAATCTTTCGACCCAGCATAAGCTTTTGGTGATGGATTTGGAGATCAAGAAGGACAAAAAGAAGAGGGGTGTAGATATTCAACCAAGGGTTAGGTGGGGTAGCTTGACTATGGCCAGTGCCCTAGAGATAGGAGAGAAGTTGAGAGATATGGGGGCTTGGGAGAGTCGAGGGGATACAGATAGTATATGGGATTTGACTTTAAGTTACATTAGGGAGACGGCTAGAGAGGTGTTGGGTGTCTCGTAAGGCCATTTTGGTAAGCATTGGGGTGATTGGTGGTGGAATGAATAAGTTAAAAGGAAGGTGGAGGCTAAGAAGGGGGCTTATGCTAAGTGGGTGCAGAGTAAGGATGTGAAGGAGAAGAGGACAAATAGGGAGCAGTAAAAGGTAGCTAGGAAAGAGGCTAAACTAGCAGTTACGACAGCGAAAACAACATCTTTTGAAAGCTTATACGCAGAATTGGAGGATATGGGTGGGAAAAAGAGTTATACAGGCTAGCCAAGGTAGAGAGAGGCAGGCTCGGGTCTTTGACCAAGTGAAGTGCATCAAGGATGACGATGTTAAAGTATTGGTGGATGACGTTCCCATTAAGAGGAGATGACAGCCATACTTTCATGAACTCTTGAACAAAAAGGGGGAGAGAAGCATTGAGTTAGGGGATTTGTTGCACTCTGAGAGGCATACCGACTATAGTTACTGTAGGCATATAAAGATTGAAGAGGTTAAGGGTGCTATTCGGAGGATGCATAAAGGTAGAGCGATTATGCCAGATGAGATTTCGGTGGATTTTTTGAAGAGCACGGGTAGGGCAGGAATCGAGTAGTTGACAGAGTTATTTAATATCATTTTCAAGACAAAGAAGATGCTCGAAGCTTGGAGATGGAGTACGATGATCCCTTTGTACAAGAAGAAGGGTGACATCTAGAATTGCAATAACTATAGGAGTATCAAGTTGTTAAGTCACACAATGAAGGTTTGGGAAAGGGTAGTGGAGTTGAGGTTAAGGAGGATCATGACTATTTCTGAGAATCAATTAAGATTCATGCTAGGACGCTCGACTACAGAAGCTATTAATCTCGTAAGGAGACTGGTGGAGCTGTATAGGGAGAGAAATAAGGACTTAAACTTGGTGTTCATCGATCTAGAAAAGGCTTACGACAAGGTCCCTAGGGAGGTTCTATTGAGGTGCTTCGAGGCTAGAGGGGTACATGTGGCTTACACTAGGTCGATTAATTACATGTATGATAATGACAAGACTCGAGTAAGAATTATGGGAGGAGAATCATAGCATTTTCCCATATTGATGGGGTTGCACTACGGGTCGATCCTTAGCCCTTTTATTTGCCTTGGTAATGAATATTTTAACACGACAAATTAAAGGTGAGGTGGCTTGGTGTATGTTATTTGCAGATGATATAGTTTTGATTGACGAGAATTGCGGGGGACTAAATGCTAAGTTAGAGGTTTGGAGACAGACCCTAGAGTCTAAAAGGTTTAGGTTGAGCAGGACCAAGACGAAATATTTAGAGTGTAAGTTCAGTAAGGTGACTCATGAGGCTGACGTTATAGTAAGGCTTGATTCCCAGGCCATTCCAAGGAGAGGTAGCTTCAAATATCTTAGGTCTGTTATCTAAGGTAATGGTGATATTAATGAGGATATCACCCACCATATTGGTACAGGGTGGATGAAATGAAAACTCGCATCAAGCATTGTAACACCCCAGAATCTGAACCAACTATGTACAACACTCAGCAGGAAAAATTGCAAAAAACTTCAAGTTTCCAGAAACCACGGTCAAGATCATGGACCGTAGTCTAGAACCATGACCCATGGTCTGATCTCCAGTGTTGGTCCCTATTTGGACTATGGGTAACTTCACGGATCATGGTTTAAAACCACGGAGCATCCTGTCACTCGTGGACTTGGGCATCATAGAGGTGCCAGTTTCCTACCTTAGAACCACAGATGGGACCACATACCATAGCTTAAAACCATGGTTTGTCCTGTCAACCGTGGTTCATATTTATCAGAGGACCCTTAGTTCAAGGCCCAGACACCACGAGTTAAACAACGAACCATCATTTAGAACCACGGTCCATCCTGTGACTCGTGGAATCATCAAACCATAGAACCCTTAGCTTAAGGTTTGAAAACCATGAGTCAAACAACGGACCATCATTCAGAACCATGGTTCATCCTGTGACTCATACAATCAGCAGATCAGAGGACCCCCCAGAACTTAGGGACAGAACCACGGGTCAGTCAATGGTCCATCGTTCAAGACCATGGTCTGTTGACCAATCCGTGGTCCGATGTTTCGAGAATTTTAGCAATTTTGTTTTAATTAATTTAGGGGCATTCCAGTCTTTTTCCTACCCGTTTAACTCTGACCCTTAGTCGTTTTGGAGGGGTAATTAAAGGGATTTTCACTCTTATTTCCCCATTATCCCTAAACTAATTGGTACCTAGAAAAATTTGGAGAAAAGAAACGTTTCTTCCTCTCAAGAACCAGCAGAAGGGTTTTCTCAAGTTCAGACTTCAATCCCAGGATTTCCTCCATAGATTCTCTTCCAAGTATGTGAGATTTCATCAATGGGTTCCTTTCACCCATTGAGTCCCTAGATATAGCCTAGTTCTTCAGATTTCAATCAGTTCTTCATACCTAGGGTTCTTAAATTCCATGAATGTTTTATGTTTCAGTTTCTATGGTTGTATATACTATTCATTACTAGGTTTCATGGGAACCCATGATAGTTATCTACTCAAAATCCCATAACCCTAACATGTCTGTAACTTTAGTACTTTAAATTCATGCATGCTAAATAGACATTGAAACCAGTTATATTACAGGCTTAGAATGCTATCAGTTTTCAGTAATATTATTATTATTATGCATTCTCAGATTGAAATCAGTATTTAAGCTATCCATGTTTCAGTTGCATTTGTTGCTTGTAAATTCAGTTGGAAGTAGGCTTAGCACCAAGTGGACAAAGGGACGAAGGCTCACCCATCAGTTAGGCTGAGACCTTTAGTAGAAGTCCCTATGTCCCAGAACTACGGTGCCACCGTAGGTTCTAAAGGGGGTCACCCGTCAGATTAGGCTTGATACCCTAGTCCTTTTTGGATATCATATTAGTGGATCCACGCTAGACTATGTTTGTACCCTTGGAAAGGTATGAACACCCTCCATCCAGGGTTACATGTTTGCCCCATAGTTGGCTTAGCTTAGGATATGTCGATTAATAGTAACTCCCACAGTCAGACTCAGCATTGCATTGACCTTTTATTCAGTTTTCCAGTTATTCAGTTCAGCATGTTAGAGTTCATGTTCAATACTTGGTCATTGCATCAGATTACTCTTAAATTTCATGTTCAGTATATCTTTCATGTTCAGTATTCACTTTTACAGTTTTTCATATATTTCGCATGCTCAGTACATTCAAAGTACTGACACATACTTTTGTTCTATATCTTATCATGATATAGGTTCAGGCACTCATTATCCAGACTTCATGTAGTGCGATTCTCTATTCCTACTCAGCAGCTCATTGGTGAGTTCTCATAGTTCGAGGACGATAGTTATGCTTACCTATTTCAGTTTTTGGACTTTTAGAGTTAGCTGGGGGCTTGTCCCAGCAACTCACTTCAGTTAGAGGTTTTCAGACACAGAACTAGATTCAGCTTTTATAGTCGATGTCTATTCAGACTTATCATATTCTCTTATATTCAGGTAACTATTGGATTATTTTCCCAGACTTGTTTGTTTAAATCAGTTTAGCTTCTGCACAGTTAGCAGTTTATCAAAATATACTTAGTCATGCCAGACCAAGGGTTGGCTTGGGGTCACTTATGACACTAAGCACCATATTTCATCTAGGGGGTAGCCTCGGGGCATGACAAACTTGGTATTAGAGCATTAGGTTCAAGTGTCCTAGGGTGTCTGAAAGTCGCGTCGAGTAGAGACTCCTTCATGGGTGTGAAGCGCACCACACTTATGGGGAAGAAGCTACAAGATGTTTTTAGGAAAACTTCCCTTCATTTTTTTCCATCTCGTGCTATAGAGTATGAACTCTATTTAATCTCCTTCTAACTCGTGTTCTACGCCTTACAGAAATGCCTCCCTGAATAGCAAATGGAAGGGGAAACAGAAACAGAAATGGGAATCAGCAAGCACCACTAGCGCCAGCAGACCATCTGAATGAGCAAGTCACTCATACAGAGTTTAAGGCTACCTTTCAGGTGCTTGCTCAAGCCATGACTTCTCAGGTTAACTAGCAGGTTGTGGCACCGGCCTCACCTCAGAATAACTCCGCAACAGCTAGCGTTCGAGATTTCACTCGGATGAATCCACCAGAGTTCCATGGTTCTAAATCTGAGAAGGAGCCACAGGAATTTCTTGAGGACATTCAGAACGTGACAGAGATTATGGGTGTCACTCCAGCCGAGAGTGCAGACTTAGCCGCTTACCAGCTAAAAGAAGTGGCTCATACCTGGTATCAGCAGTGGAAGGAGTCTCAAAGTGCTAATGCAGGCCCAGTGGATTGGAATCACTTCAAGGCTGAATTTTTGGACAGGTTTTTCCCACTTGAACTCAGGGAAGCCAAGGTCCAAGAGTTCATCAACTTAAGGTAGAATGATATGACAGTGAAGGAGTACTCTCTTAAGTTTACTCAATTGTCTAAGTATGCTTTAGCGATGGTAGTTAATTCCAGAGCCCATATGAGTAAGTTTGTGTCTGGTATGTCTGATGATGTGGTCAAGGAGTGCAAGACTGCTATGCTGGTAAAAGAGATGGATATATCTAGGTTGATGACTCACTTCCAGCAAATTGTAGAGGAAAAGATTAAAGAGCAGGGAGGAGATAACAAGAGAGCTAGAACAGGTGACTTTAGCTATTCTCAGCAGAGGTCAGATGGTAGTAACTGATCTTAATTATACTAGAAATCTTTAGCTCCAACCTCATCTTCTGCTAGTTCTCCAATGCCTAAGTTCATACAGGATTATCAGGATAGAGCACCAGGCTCTAAGTCCTAAGGTAGTGTCACTAGTGGGTGCACTCATCCTATTTGCCGAAAGTATGTTAGGAACCAACATGGTGATTGTATGGCGGATAGTGGAAATTGTTTTGGGTGTGGTAAGTTGGGACATGAGATGAAGGATTTTCCAGTGCCTTCTCAGAAAGGCAAGGATACCCACCAATAGAATCAGGATAATTTTACAGCGACTCCAGCAGGTCGCCCAACTCATCAGGGTGCCTCTTCTAGTGAAGGTGGTGGCCAGTGCCAAAATAGGCTCTATTCTCTTCATGCTCAACAGGACCAAGAGGATTCTCCTGATATGGTCACGGGTACGTTACGAGTCTTTCATCTTGATGTATATGCATTATTGGATCCTGAAGCTACACTTTCCTTTGTGACTCCCTATATAGCAGTAGGATTCGGTGTCAATCCACAAATCCTCCCAGAACCCTTCTCAATATCTACTCTTGTTGGTGACCCAGTTATAGCTAGACGGGTATACAAAAATTGCCTTGTCACAGTTTCCCAAAAAGTCACTTCAGTCGATCTTGTAGAGTTAGAAATGACTGACTTTGATATTATTCTAGGCATGGATTGGTTACATTCTTGTTATGCCGTAGCTGATTGAATAACTAGGATTGTTCGGTTTTAGTTTCCAAATGAACCAGTCTTAGAGTGGAAGGGTAATACCTCAGTACCCGTAGGTCGATTCATGTCTTACCTTAAGGCCAGAAAAATAATTTTCAAAGGGTATATCTATCATCTTGTTTGGGTTAAGGATTTAGACTCTGAGACCCCAACTCTTGAGTCAGTCCCAGTGGTTAATGAATTCCCAGAAGTGTTTCCAGAAGATCTTCCCGGAGTTCCTCCAAAAAGGGAAATCGACTTCAGAATAGATCTCCTTCCACATACCCAGCCTATCTCAATTTCACCTTACAGAATGGCTCTAGCTGAGCATAAGGAATTGAAGGAACAGCTGAAAGACCTTCTAAATAAGGGCTTCATCAGACCCAACATCTCTTTATGGGGTTCTCCAGTTATTTTCGTGCATAAGAAAGACGGTTCTCTCAGGATGTGTATCGACTACTGATAGTTGAACAAGGTCATAATTAAGAATAAGTATCCCATCCCCAAGATTGATGACTTGTTCGACCAGCTTTAAGGTGCCAGTTTTTTCTCTAAGATAGACCTCAGATCTGGCTATCATCAGCTCAGAGTCAGAGATTGTGACATTCTGAAGACAGCCTTCAGAACTCGGTATGGTCACTACAAATTTATAGTTATGTCTTTTGGAATAACAAATGCTCATGCAGCTCTTATGGATTTAATGAACAGGGTGTTCAAGCACTATTTGGACATATTTGTCATTATCTTCATTAATGATATACTTTTATATTCTCGAAATGAGAAAGAACATGTGAATTATTTGAGGGTTGTTCTGCAAGCTCTCAAGGATCGCCAATTATTCACCAAGTTCAATAAGTGTGAATTCTGGTTGAGGTCAGTTGCTTTCCTTGGTCATGTGGTGTCTAGTGAAGGCATCTGAGTTGATTTGTAGAAAATAGAAGTAGTAAAGAAATGACCCAAACCCACCTCTCCGACAGACATTAGAAGTTATTGGGTTTGGCCAGTTACTATAGGAAGTTTTTCTGAAGGATTTTCATCCATAGCTGCCCCATTGACCAGATTGACTCAGAAGAAGGTTAAGTTCCAATGGTCGGATGAATGTGAGAAAAACTTCCTAGAGTTGAAGACTAGGTTGACTACAGCTCCCATTTTGACTTTTTTAGAGGGTTTAGATGCTTTTGTGGTATATTGTGATGCACTCCATAGTTGGCCTGGGTTTTGTTTTGATGCAACATGGTAAGGTCATAGCTTATGCCTCCATACAGCTTAAGATTCATGAGAAGAACTACCCGACTCATGACCTTAAGCTTGCAGTAGTTGTTTTTACCCTAAAAATTTGGAGACACTACTTATATGGTGTCCATGTAGATGTGTTCACAGATCATAAGAGTCTCTGGTATGTGTTCACCCAGAAAGAGTTGAATCTTCATCAGAGGAGGTGGCTCGAGTTCCTCAAATACTACTATATGAGTGTGCTCTACCATCCGAGTAAGGCCAATGTAGTGATTGATGCACTCAGTAGATTGACCATGGGTAGTGTGTCTCATGTTGAGAAAGAGAAGAAAGAATTAGCCAAGTATGTTCATAGGCTCGCTCGCTTGGGAGTTTGCCTTACGGATATGGTAGATGGTAGTGTAATAGTCCAGAATGGGTCAGAATCTTCGTTAATAATTGAGGTAAAAGAGAAGCAAGACAGTGATCCCATCTTACTTCAGTTAAAGGGTGCGTTCATCAGCAAAGGGTAGAAGTTTTCTCCAAAGGGGGAGATGGTGTGCTTCACTACCAGGGCCATTTATGTGTTCCTAATATGGATGAGTTGGGGCAGTAGATCCTAACAGAGGCCTATAGTTCTAGATATTCCATTCATCCTGGTGCCACTAAGATGTACCATGATCTATGGAAAGTCTATTGGTGGAACGGCATAAAGAGGGACATTGCAAATTTTATGGCCAAGTGTCCCAATTGTCAGCAGGTGAAAGTAGAACATCAGAGACCAGGAGGTGCGACTCAAGATATTAACATACCTACTTGAAAGTAGGAAGTAATCAACATGGATTTTATTACAAGTTTGCCTCACACTCACCATTAGCATGACTCCATTTGGGTGATTATGGAAAGGGTGACCAAATCAATCCACTTCTTAATGGTTAAGACTACAGATTCAGTAGAGGATTATACCAGACTCTACATCAATAAGATAGTCAGGTTGCATGGGTTTCCCTTGTCTATCATCTCAGATATGGATACACAATTTACATCTCATTTTTAGAGATTATTTCAGAAAGGTCTTGGTACTCAGGTAAACCTCAACACAACATTTCATCTGCAGATGGATGGACAGGCTGAGCATACTATTCAGACCTTAGAGGACATGTTAAGAGCATGTGTGATTGATTTCAAGGGTAGTTGGGATGATCACTTGCCTCTCATAGAGTTCGCCTACAATAACAGTTTCCATTCCAATATTCAGATGGCCCCGTATAAGGCACTTTATGGGCGTAGGTCCAGATCATCGGTTGGTTGGTTTGAAGTAGGTGAAGCAGCCTTGATTGGACCAAATTCAGTTCATGAAGCTATGGAGAAAGTTCAGCTTATTAAGGAAAGGCTGAAAACAGCTCAGAGTCATCAGAAGTCCTACGTAGATGTGAGGAGAAGGGATTTGGAGTTTGAGGTTGATGATTGAGTTTTCCTGAAAGTATCACTCATGAAGGGTGTGATGAGATTCGACAAGAAAGAGAAGCTCAGTCCCAGATATATAGGTCCTTACCAAATCCTAAAAGGGTTGGTAATGTGGCTTATGAGTTAGAGTTGCCAGCGAAAATAGCAGTAGTTCATTCGGTCTTCCACATCTCCTTGTTGAAAAAGTGTGTTGGTGATCCGACGTTGATTGTGCCATTAGAGAGTGGGGCTGTGAAGGATAGCCTCACCTATGAGGAGGTTCCAGTTGAGATTTTTGACCGTCAGATTCGTAGATTGAGAAATAAGGAGGTCGCTTCAGTGAAAGTGCTTTGGAGAAATCAGTCTGTTGAGGGAGCTACTTGGGAAGCAGACGCAGCTATGATGGCCAAATACCCTCACCTCTTTCCTTCCGATTCCAGTTCCAGCTTGAGGTAATAGTTCCTCTTTAGTTTCTCAGTTTTCTCATGTGCATTTCAGTCTCAATATCATGTTTCCTTAACTATTTGAGCATTTCCAGCATGCTTTCATGTACTTAGAACTCAATTCAGTTAGATATCAGCTTCTGGAACTCGGTTGGTAGGGATTGCAGCCCTTTCCCTTCAAGCTCAGCTTGCTAGCCTTCATTCGAGGATGAATGAACCCAAGGGGGCAATATTGTAACACCCCAGAATCTGAACCAACTAATGTACAACACTCAGCAGGAAAAATTGCAGAAAACTTCAAGTTTCCAGAAACCATGGTAAAGATCACGGAACATAATCCATAACCACGACTCGTGGTCTGTTCTCCAGTATTGGTCCCCCTTCGGTCTACGGGTAACTTCAAGGACTGTGGTTTGAAACTACGGACCGTCATGTCACTCGTGGACTTGGTCATCAGAGAGGTGCCAGTTTCCTACCTCATAACCACGAATGGGACCACGGACTATAGTTTAAAACCACAGTTCGTCCTGTCAACCGTGGTTCCCATTTATCTGAGGACCCTAAGTTCAGGGACCAAACACCATGAGTCAAACAACGGACCATCATTAAGAACCATGGTTCGTCCTATGACTCGTGGAATCATCAGACCAGAGAACCCTTAGCTTAAGGTCACTAAACCACGAGTCAAATAATGGACCATAATTAAGAACCACGGTCTGTCCTGTGACTCGTGGAATTAGTATATCAGAGGACCCCTTAGAACTCAGGGATAGAACCATGGGTCAGTCGATGGTCCGTCATTTAGGACCACGATCTGTCGACCAATCCGTGGTTCGATGTTCCGAGAATTTCAGCAGTTTTCTTTTTATTAATTCAGGGGCATTCCAATCTTTTTCCTACCCTTTTAACTTCGACCCTTAGTTTTTTAGGGGTAATTAAAGGGATTTTAACTCTTATTTCTCCATTCTCCCTAAATTAATCGGTACTTAGTAAAATTTGGAGAAAAGAAATGCTTTTTCCTCTCAAGCATAAGCATAAGGGTTTTCTCAAGTTTAGGCTTCAATCCAGGATTTCCTCCATAGATTCTCTTCCAGGTATGTGAGATTTCATCAATGGGTTTCTTTCACCAATTAAGTCCCTAGATATAGCCTAGTTCTTCAGATTTCAGTCAGTTCTTCAGACCTAGGGTTCTTAAATTCCATGAATTTTTATGTTTCAGTTTCTATGGTTGTATATAGTATCCATTACTAGTTTTCTTGGGAAACCATGATAGTTATCTACTAAAAATCCCATAACCCTAACATGTGTGTAACTTCAGTACTTTAAATTCATGCATGCTAAATAGACATTGAAACCAGTTATATTACAGGCTTAGAATGCTATCAGTTTTCAGTAATATTATTATTATGCATTCTCAGATTGAAATCAATATTTGAGCTATCCATGTTTCAGTTGCATTTGTTTCTTGTAAATTCAGTTGGGAGTAGGCTTAGCACCGAGCAGACGAATGGACGAAGGCTCACCCATCAGTTTAGGCTGAAACCTTTAGTAGAAGTCCCTAAGTCCCAGAACTATGGCGCCACCGTAGGTTCTAAAGGGGGTCACCCGTTAGATTAGGCTTGACACCCTAGTCCCTTTTGGACATCAGATTAGTTGATCCACGCTAGACTATGTTTGTACCCTTGGCAAGGTATGAACACCCTCTTAGCCAGGGTTATAGGTTGGCCCCATAGTTAGCTCAATTTGGGGTATGTCAGTAAATAGTAGCTCCCATAGTCAGACTCAGCATTGCATTGACCTTTTATTCAGTTTTCCAGTTATTCAGTTCAGCATGTTACAGTTCATGTTCAATACTTGGTCATTGCATCAGATTACCCTTAAATTTCATGTTCAGTATATCTTTCATATTCAGTATTCACTTTTATAGTTTTGCATATATTTCGCATGCTCAGTACATTCGAAGTACTGACGCATACTTTTGTTCTACATCTTATCATGATGTAAGTTCAGGCGCTCAGTATCCAGACCGCGTGTAGTGCGATTCTCCAGTCCTACTCAGCAACTCATTGGTGAGTCCTCATAGTTCGAGGACGATAGTTATGCTTACCTATTGCAGTCTTATATTTCAGTTTTCACACTTTTAGAGTTAGTTGGAGGCTTGTCCCAGCAACACACTTCAGTTAGAGGTTTTCAGACACAAAACTAGATTCAGCTTTTATAGTCAGTGTCTATTCAGACTTATTATATTCTCTTATATTCAGATAACTATTTGATTATTTTCCTAGACTTCTTTGTTTAAATCAGTTTAGCTTCCGCACAGTTAGCAGTTTATCAGAATATGCATAGTCAAGCCAGACCATAGGTTAGCTTGGGGCCACTTGTGACACTAAGCACCATGTTTCATCTAGGGGTAGCCTCGGGGCGTGACAAGCATCTTGTATGATAAGAAGGTGCCCTTGAGACTTAAAGGCAAATTCTACAAAGTGGTTTCTAGACCAGCAATGTCATATGGGGCGAAGTGTTGGCCTGTCAAGAACTGTTACATCCAAAATATGAAGGTGGCAAAGATGAGGATATTGTAATAAATGTGTGGGTTACTAGGAGATATAGGATTAGAAATGAGGTTATCTGAGACAAGGTGGTGACGTACAAAAGCACTCTCCCTTGGGAGTTGGTATTGATCATCGTACAAAATAAATAAATATACCCAATAAATGTATGGGTCGTATCCATGTAGAATGGAGTGATGATTCACTAAGAAATCATAGAATAGTAATCACTAAGGTGAGTCAATGTTCACACAACTAAAAGTAAAAATTGAGGGGAAAGGATTGGGAAATAACGTATCAATTTCAACACAAGAGAGTAAAGTAAACAAGATTTGTTTATCAATGAGAAGGAAGACTAGGGGTATGCTTCTGATGGGATTCTACAATAGGTTAGGGGATTTGATTAATTATGCAAACTCTTGATAAAAGGTACGGGTAACATTGGTTTGAGTTATACTAGTAGTCTCTCGACCCTCCAAATATATATACTATAGTCTTTGCTCAAGCACTATAGCTTTGCTTTAAACCAACCAATTCAATACTTGGGAGGAATCACACTATTTCTAGCTTAGATTTTTTAGATAAGTATTTCCTTCAATAAAGTTATATCTAGCCTCAATCTAAGGTGGAAATCTCAAATTTCCACTATTGAATTTCTATCTGAATTATGAACTTCTCTTTCAAGCAAGAACACAATAAAGTAAGCTCAATCAATGTTTGCAACCATCAATTTTATGATTAAAACATGAAGAATTCAATAGACCCATACTAATTCATCAATAATAAGCATAGTTAATCAATACCCACACTCAAATTTAAATACCCATCATACTCATACCCTTAGACAAGGAAATTAGTTGCCATACTAAGTAAATAAGAAGATATACCAAATGGGTTATCCATAATATCATTCATATTTAAAGCTAAACTCTAAATCCAAGCTCAAATACTTACAAAATGGTGATTTCAATTGAAAAAGATGAAGAGAGAAGAGTGTACTCTCAATATCTTCCTTGGAGAAAGTAAAACTCAAATTCTATGAGGTACACACTGCAAAATAGGTTTTAGAAGCTTCCCAATATGTCACATGGCTTTGGAAATAAATACCCCTCGAGGGTGGTACGACGCAATGTGTGACACGATGTACAATCGCACCTTGCTTTTTGCGCATCGCATGTTGCTTTTTCCTCTAACCAGTGAAGTCAGTTGTTCTTGTGGTGAGGTGTGAAGGAGGTGTGGTCCACATGTTGCATTGTGCGGCTTGCATGGGAGTCGTACCTCTCGTTAGATTGTTCCTCTTTTTCGATCTTCTTCACACTTCAACTCTTTTTTAGCTCTTTGGGTTCAATTCCTTTGTTTTCCACTTTTGACCAAGAGTACCTGCATTTTCATCAATAAGGGCAATAAGTACCTCTAATTCCCATTAAAATATGACAATAATTTATGAATAAAGGCTCAATAAGTTGGTAGATTACCAATTTATCACAATGTAGGCGTGACTTTGTGGAAAACAAGATGCGAGAAGGGAGGTTGAGATAGTTCGGGCATGTGATAAGGGGGTGCACGGATGCCCCAGTGTAGAGGTGTGAGAGGTTAGCTATGAATGGTTTTGGGAGAGGTAGATATAGGCTAAAGAAATATTAGAGAGAGGTGATTCGATAGGACATGGAGCAATTTTAGCTTACCGAGGACATGACCCTAGATAGGAAGGTGTAGAAGACGTATACTAGGGTAGAGGGTTAGTAAGAGGGAGTGAGCCCTTACTAGTAGGTAGGTGTGCTGTGTTTTATGGTTGGTACTAGTAGTCGTAGAATTTCACTTGTAGTTTCTTGTTCTTGGAGTTTTGGTGAGGTTTTTTATTTCGGATAGATCAATTTCAGTATTATTTTATGGTAGTCTCATTTCTGTTACTATCTGTTGCTTTTTCTTTCGTGCCCTTTTATTATATCTTTTCTAGCCTATTTTTGTCCTGAGTTGGGGGTCTATCGAAAATAGCCTCTCTACCTCGCCTTTGAGGTAGTAGTACAGACTGCATACACTCTACCCTCCCCAGACCCCACTCAGTGGGATTACACTAGGTATGTTATTGTTGTAATAATTCAATCTTTATTAAACTTGTATACATAAAAATATTAACAACAATTATAGTTGCAACTACATAATGTATACATAAAAAATATTTAATGTATTACATGTATACATAAAATTTGACGTATAGATTTAGATGATGTATATGGTAATTGCAGTATGTTATAACACCTTAAACTTTCGGGCTAATATTTGAATCATTCTAAGTATGTAGTTAGATTCGAACCCGATAAATTTTATTGTACCTAGGTGTTAAGATCACTTCTTAAGTATGAGGAGTGCATTGAATATGACTTGGACTCATTTGTTTGCACTTAATGGAGGTCTGAATCTGAATGGTTTAGACCTTAGGCCATTAGTTGCATTTATTTTCATTAAGATTTAAGCACTTAATTGGTCTTAATGGATCTTAATCATTAAGATCTAGAACAAAGTGTTAATACCATTAAAAGGTATTCTTGTATGGATAATATTCACCACCACTTTATCTACAATCACCAGTCACCACTACTTACCACCATTGTCAACCACCATTACCATCATCAACCACCATCACCAACCACCACTACTATCAGCCACTACCACACCTACTACCTTCATTATTATAATTATATTCATTGTCACCACCATCACCGATACCTCTGCCACTACTGTAGTCAATTCCTACTACTAACCAACTCTATCATCACAACTAGCACCCGCCAACTACCACCAACATACTGTCAACCACCACACATTTTTCAGCCACCACCATCATTATCACCGTCGTCACCACCTCCACCACTATCAACCACTATCACATGTGTAATCAATTCCTACTACCAAGAACCTCCATCATCACAACTAGAACCGCCGCCAACTATCACACATTCTTCAGTCACTACCATCAACACCGCCAACTACTAATCTTAACCAACTTCACCATCACAAAACCACCACCAACACTACCAATCGCAACCATCATGATAGTCACTACAACACTAACCACCTCTATCATCACAACTATCACCTCCAATATTAGCAGTCACTAACACCAACTATTACTACCACCACTATTACAAATCATCTTCGTCATCACTAAAAAATATAAATGTTTCATTTTTAATCAAACAATAATTTTATTTTATTAAATTAAGTATTCTTCTAATATACAATTATTTTTTTATTAGAATTGTATTCATATTATATTTATAAATAAATAAATTATGAACATTCAGATGTTGAAAGACATACAGTCTTAATCGTTCAGTATTCAGATCTAGAGACAACATCTTAGTAGGCATTTTGCCGTGAAAATAAAAAAAATCACTTTATTTAGAATTTTTTAAGTTGGAGTTGGAATTGTGTTTGGCCATATCTTTTCAGAAAGACTTTTTAGAATTCAAGTGTACTTTTTAAAATATAATTCTTTACCCTTAATTTTTAAAAACTAGCAAAATCACCCAACTTAACTAATTTACCTACAACATACAACCAAATCTGCTTCTTTATCAATCTTTCACCTATTTCTTGCCAGATAACCTTTTTCCACCATCTGCTCCTGCAAATGCCTACTATGTATAATAAAATAACTAACCAAGGGAAAAGGTAATAGCACCATTGATTCACAATATTTATTCAAATTTCACTAAAGAATGTTCAACTTTAGACAATCAAAAGAAAACAACCAATACAAAACAAATATACCATGAAACTTCCATAGTTAGTTATATCAAAATCTTGAAATTTTACCGTATTTGTTTTTCTATAAATATTGTACTTTAGTCAAACTTTCACAGTTAATCCATCAAAAAAGAACATAGAAATAAAGTTATGGTTGCATTTTTGTTAACATAGAAATAAAATTTTATTTAGCAAGGCAGTGAAATACAAGATTTGAACACCATTCTACCCAGCAAATTCCAACATTAGTAAAATACAAAAGATTCTTTAATACAAAAAATAAACAACACTAGTTAGTGGCTATTCTTTATTATAATCCTCCCATATTGTGCGAACAATTTTTTCTCGTTGAAAATGCATTTCTCCATCAGCTGTGTGAGAAGACGAAGCAGCATTGTTGATCCCAGTCAATTGTTCGTCAGTTCCATCAATAATTATATCATCATGTTCATACTCAATAAATATTCCATCACTGCTTTGATGTTCCCGCAAAAAGTTGTGCAAGACAGCACAAACAATTACAATTCTAGCTTGCGTGTCTATATCATAATTGTTCATGCCTTATCGTAATATTCTAAATCTACTTTTTCATGCTCCAAATGTTCTCTCAATCACATTTCATAGATATGAATGTCTATAATTGAACAACTCTTTGTCATTTTGAGGCTCTCTTTCACTCCCTCTATAGTCCTACAAATGATATTGCGTTCCTTTGTATGGAGCTAAAAAAAATTTCGTGTTTCGCAGACCAGTATCAACAACGTAATATTTATCTATCAAAATAAAATAAATGTAACTACTCAAACTAGCTAACAGCATAAAAAAAATTAATATGTTTCAAGTTATATACCATGTGGTGAAAAAGGAAATTTTGCCTCGGGCCAACAATTGCATTCTCAAGCACTCTGTTATCATGTGCAGTATCTTTCCAACCAGCTGAAATAAAGGTGAACCGCATATCAAAATCACATGAACATAAGATATTTTGCGAAGTAAATCCTTTGTGGTTATGATATGCTTGTTGCTTATCCTTTTGCACCTTCCCTTGTACATAAGTCCCATCAATTGCACCAATACAATCCTACCAAATAAGAACATAATACTGTTAAAGCTAAACAAGCAGGATGGCTATACAACTTCTAAATTAACCATTTTGAAGAAACAAGGAGAAGGAAAAGGCATTATCTCACTGTGGACAAGACAAGAAAAAAAGATTCTACAATATGAATCAAACTTAAAATCAAGAAACCCTAAGGATAGCAAGCATTAATAGTATATCTCGAATTGATAGCTTTGAATTTACCTTAAAGTAAGGCCAAAAATAGCTACTATGTCAAATCTTTGGATGTATGCCCGACATATTTGTTGGACATATAATTATTGGTGCCAGTCGATTAATTGCTTAAGCGACTCTTCTAATGTGTCAGTTAATTGTCTCGAGCAAATATTCAAAATATTCACTTGCTGATCGCTGACTATCGTTACGTGCAATAATAGTAAGAAAAATGGCTACACACTCCTCAACCGAAACATGTGTCATCCGATGGTTGGTTGGCAATAATTTTTTTTGTTTTTATCATATTGATTAGCTGACATAATGTTTCAGGATAGAAACATGTAGATTTATACATATGCATGTGATTCCCTCGAATCAATAACTCATGTCATACCAGGCCTAGATGTGGGTTGCGGTATGTTAGATAATAATCTATGTTCTTGAGAAATCTATTCACAGTGATCAGAAGCTGCAATGCACAAGATGTAATTTTTAATATCGTTGTCTGACTTGGTGTCGTTGAAGGATATGCTCATACTTTTCAATGAATATTGTAATGACCCTTCCGGTCATTTATGCGT
>QJPP01003325.1:0-14161 GCA_003996215.1 Jaltomata sinuosa
AATATAAATCTAGTTCGTATAAATCTGAATTATCTATGTTATCTGGTATAATTAGTTCTATCCATCTTTGTTCCATTATTTCTATTATCTCAAAAGTAACTAAAATATCGTAGATTTTTCTCCTAATATCGTTATTAAGTTGTTTAAGGATATATAATATGAGTATTTTATAATTATTATCATCATTTATTAGGTAAGTATTATTGCTCATTAAATCGATATTTATTCTTGTCATGTTTTTCACTAAACATATTCCCTCTAATCTCTTTGTTTATCATAAAGTTCATCATCTTTTAATAAGTTATTTTGAACAATCTCTTCTAGCCACTACCATGCTTTTCTTGCTTCAATCGTTTACCCTAACAGCGCCTCAACTTTGTCTACTCCCCTAAACGGCCTCCTTGCCTACCGGTTTCGACCTTAGGATGGCATAGTCTGGGCTTAATTACTCTCAGCAATATTTAGCCATGGCAAGCCTTCTTAAGATGTTCTTTATAACAGTACTAAAACATGATAAACAATTATGATATAAAAGAGATTATAAGGAATATAAAAGTTTAGCTATACATGACTATGAATAAGTATACCTGATTTTTTAGCTCGTCTAGATGCTCCATAGCTTACTTAAAAGATATATATTTTATTTATGTATATGGAAGGTTTACAAGTGAGGATTGAGGGGTGAGGGATTTTCTTTGATTTTTTCTGATGCTCGATGATGTTCTGATGATTCTTGATGCCCCTTCCCTTCATCCTCTTACCTCCTTATATAGAAGGAAAAAACGACTCTTACTATTTACAAATGACTCTTACTATTCACAAATGACCTTTCATGAACGACCTTTACTGTTCATGAATGACTCTTACTATTTACTTTACGACTTTTTATAATAAAACAAAAATTATACTATTCCTACTTTTACATCTGTCTTTTATTTTATGGCTTTTTACAATATGGTACAAAAACTTTAAATAACTGATAGTGACATTGAAAATGACATTTACCTAATCCTATCTATGGTAGACCAAAACGTGGTATTCCATTATTTCCCATTCCATTATTTTCCTTTGACTTATTTTCCTCCTTTCACATATCTGTGCCTTCACTATTTTCTTTTTTGTCGTCTTTTTCTCTTTTCCACATATCTTCATTGCAGCTGTACATCTGGTATCTCTGTCATATCTCCTCCATTGCATTTTGAACAACGATGATCTGGATATTTATGACTAATTATCTTGCAGTATCTTGTTAATAGATTTTGAGAAATAAATTCATTCTTCAATGCTCTTGTCGTCGGTTTTTCTTCTTGTCTAAGTAATGATAATATCCATTGCTGGACTTCTTCCATATCTGCTTCTCTTACACTTCTTGAATTTGAATAAATCATTAATTGGTCTCTGGCGTAGTAGCTCCATATCACGTTTCCATTTAAATAATTATCTGCTAGCTCTTGAATAATGGTTGAAATTCCAATAATTCGCTTGTTTGCATAAAAATTGGGTATTTCTATCATAGGTATTTCTGGTTGTATTATTATATCGTCTGGTAATATCATGTTTTTTGTCAATCCCAGTTTTACAACTTGGATCACTGGTTTTATCTCGTCATATAATATCTCTGCTGGTGCTGTATAGAATTTCACATAGAATAAATTTCCTTTCGTAACTCTTTTGTAGGTTAGAAATGCTTGGTGTATTTCTGGTATTCCTTGTAGCTCTTCTCCGTCATATGTATATACTGTGTACTAAGTAGTCCATAATGGTAACATGTTTTGACTAGGTTCGAACTTGTCTTTGGCTGTGCAATGAGTCTATTATATCCTTGTAATTTTTGGGTTATGTAGTCTTGGGTTGGGTCTGTAGTTGTAACTGATCTTGGGTTTAGGTTTAAATATGTCTGTATTCTATATATGTTTTGTATGTAGCTTTGGGACAAATGGTTGTATATCTTTTTCTCTTGGTGTAAACTTGCTGCGTATGTATTTATTTGGGGTGGTGCCATGACTGGTTTTTGTATTTTTTGAGTAAATGGGTTTGTGAACATTGTATTTAAATTGGTATTTTTGTATTGTGGTTTTGTAGGTTGTCCGCTTGTACCTGCACTTGTACCTGCATTATTAGCAAATAAATTGTTTTGGGTTGTTCGGAGTTTCCCAACGTCTCCTTCTAGCTCCGGATGTTTATAGTCTTCCTGGGGACTGCTATCTTTAGCCTTAGACTTCAGATTAACTTCATTAGTCTTTAGCTTTTTTATCTCTTCATCCATACTATCTACTTTAGTACAAAGTGTAGTAATGGCTTCGAGTATCTTATTCATTGTATTATCTTCTGGCTCAGTTTGGATACCTTTGTCTTGATAGGTAGTCTGCAATAACATTTTTGTCAGTCCTTATTACCTCAATTGTAAATGTAAAATTTTGTATATTTAATACAAGCCTTCTTATTTCCTTCGTTGTCACCAAGTCTGGTATTTTTTGCGTTATCCACCACTTTACTTGTGTATTATCTGTTCTTACAATAAATTTATTATAAACAATATATGGCTCAAATGCTAACAAACATTTATATAACCCAAATAGTTCTTTTCTATTTATTTCCCATTTTAATTGTGGTTCCGTGTATGATCCTGAATAATATCTACAATGATGTTCAATTTCTTCATTATCATATCTATATTTGAGAATTCCCCCATAACTATGATCACTAGAATCAGTTTCTACTATGTATGTGAATTGCCTTTTTTCATCTGGAAAATATAGTTTTGGTAGTTCTTTACATAAATTTTTAATCTTTTTTATATGCATTTTATCTTTTTCGTCAAAATGGTATTCTACATCTTTCTTTAATTTTTTCTGCAGTGGGTTTAAGTTTTCTGCTAATTTAGGGATATATTCTCTTACTTGGTTAACTAATCCTAAAAATGATTGTAGCTTCTTTTTTGTGTCAAGTGTCTCATTTAAATTAATTATTTTCTGTACTATATGCGTTTGCATTTTTATTCTATTTTTATCTATTTGTATACCTAAGAATTCTATTTGATTTTTCATTATTTCTGCCTTCTTTTTACTTAAACTAATTCCTGATATTTCTATGATGTGTATAAATTTTTCTAATAATTTTATATGTTCTTCCTCTGTCCTAGAATATAATAGTATATCATCTATATATATTATGCAATTCTCTAATTGGTTAAAGTAGCTGTCCATAAAATGTTGGTATCTACCTGGTGCGTTTTTATATCCAAAGGGTAATACATTCCATTCGTAAAATCCTTGTGGTACAGTAAATGCTGTTAGTTGCTTAGATTCATCTTCTAATTTTAAATGGTAAAATCCTGATTTGCAGTCAAATTTACTAAAATAGTTATATCCTTGTATTTGTCTGATTTTTAGTATTTTATTTGGTATTGGATAATTATATGTTTTTGTTTTTGCATTATTATACTATTTTCATCTATTAGTTCAATTTTTATTTTTGTTTTATGTTTTTCCATCCTTGTAAGGGATTGTCATTATATAGTAGTTCTAATTTATCTTGGAGTAGTTTTATCTTATTTATAGAAAATATGATTATTTCTATTTTATGGTTGCTTGGTGTTATATTTTCTAGTTTTTGGGTAATTTTCTCACTTCCTTTGATCCATGGTGTTGTTTTTTCTTAATTTATTATTTACTCTTTTTGCTCCTACTCTTTGTCCACATGGGGTAGTAAACCACCAATGTGTCTTTGTTATAGTATGTGGGAATAATTTATCTAAGAATGGCATTCCTAGTAATATATCTTTATTTGTAAATTCATAACTATATATTTCTCCTATGGTTAATATTTTATCCCATATTTGTATTTTTAGATTCCTTGCTTTATGTGTTATCATACTTCCTTCATTGTTAAATCCCGTTACAACTAAGGGTGTTTTCAATTCTTCCCATTTATCTTCTGGTAGACAATTATGTTTACACATGTTAGCTTCTGCTCCTGTATCCATCATAGGTGTATAATATCTATTATAGTATCCCTCTATTATTATTTTGGCAAGTATATATATTTTTGTCATTTATTATGTTAACTTATTATTTTATCATATTAAGGTTCTTTTGATTACTACCTTTTTATTTTCATACCTTATTGTTAATTGCTTATCTTCTAGGTTATATGGTTTAACTTTTTCTAACCACTTTGCTCCTAGGGTGATATTTTTATCTCCTTGATATATTTTGAAATTTATTAATATTGGTATTCCTCCAATAATTAATTCTTTTTCGGTTGTTTCTTCAATTTGTCTTAATGCTTTTGATAATTCTGAATTTTGTTGTTCATTTGTTATTATTTCTTTTTCTGGTATTAATTCTCTTTCAATATAATTTTCTTGTTGTCCTGTATTTATTAATATTAAATATTTCCTTTGATCCATTAATCCTGTTATATAGTAATGATATGGTTTTATTTCTTCTATTAATTTTGGTTGAGTTACATAACTTATCCTTCTTGATGTACTCATTCTTGATGATGTTTCTGGTATTTCATTACCTGTTCGTTTTGACGTTTCTATTCTTTCCTTTACTATTTCTAAGTCTTCTTCGATGTCCATTTCTGCATAACTATAATCATTATTATCTATAACTGATACTATTCTTTCAAACGAGTTTTCTATTTTAATACTATTTATTTTATTTCTAGCTGTTATTTTATGTTTTGGTGTAAGGATATATAAGTTTTTACATCTTGCCGTAAATATCTTACTTCCTGGTGCTAGTTCTATTCCCGACATTTTCCAGTATAAAACTAATGATCTATCTATATTTTTATCATCTATTGCTACTGAATAATTTGCACTTATTATGAATTTAAATTTTTGGTATATTAGCTTACCTTTTACTGCACTTATTACACTTTTTTCTATAGGTTGTATAATTCTATCATCCGCTAAGTATATTTCTATAGGGGTATCTATTCCTTCTCTAAAACATGCTTTAATTAGTATTTCTGTTCCTCCTAAATGTACGTATTTTATTGGATTTTTTGCTTTTATATCTTGTATTTCTTTATTTAGTACTTTTTTATTTAAGATTGGTATTCTAGCTTTACCTTTAATGTATTTACAATCTATTATATGTTTTCTTTGGCTTGTTACATAATATTCTTTTTTTGTCTTTTAAACCAATTTTTTATTGTTGGTACCTCTAATATTTTATCTATGCTTAGATCTAATTCTTTTCCCTTTATTTGTTCAAATATATTGGTGTCAAATATTATTTTTTGTTCTGAGGATTGTTCATCTTGGTGTTCTTCTTGTTGTATTATCCTTATATCTTTCTCAGTCATAGTTCTCTTCTTCCGATTCTTCTATATTATTATTTATATCGTTTTTGCTTTCGTTTTCTGATAATTCATTTTCTGACAATTCATATATATTGTCTTCACTCCCTAATTCATAATCTATATATTTTATTTGTGTATATTTATCATCTCCTATTATTATTTCGGTAATTTGTTTTTTCTTTGTATTTTTTGGTAATTTGCAATTTTTAGCTAAGTGTCCTAGTTTTCCACAATTGTAACAAGTACATTCCGTTAATTTTTTCTTTGTTTTATATGGTTTTTTATATTTGTAATTTTTTACATAATATCTTCTTCTTGGTTTTTTATACTTATATTTTGATTTATATGGTTTATATTTACTACTATATCTTTTTATTTTCTTATGTTTTTTATAATATTTATTTGTGCATCCGAATTGGGGTGCTGTTCTATCTTTACAACATGCTAAATTTCTTACTAATATTTTACCCATTTTAATATTTTCTTTGTATTTTTCACATAATTCCATAAACCAATTTTGTAAAAAATTTATTCGAGCTCCTAGAGTATCTACTAATTCTGCTTCATTCCAATTTTTTATTATTTTTGAACTAAAAGGTTCTGGTAATTTAGTAAAATATAATTTTCTTATTTCTTTACTTTCATCTGGATTATATGTTCCTTTGTAATAATAGTCTTTAAATGCACAAGTATATTAATTTAGATAGCACATATTACATATTGCTAATTTTGACATTAAATTTCTGTTTATAATTTTTTCTTTATTTTGTTCTTCTATTTCCGTCGTCATACTACTAAATTCATTTCTTATTGCTATTTCATATTTAAATAATATTGGAGGAATACCAATATTAATAAATTTCAAAATATATCAAGGAGATGATAAATATACACATCATAGAAATATCAGGAATTAGTTTAAGTAAAAATAAGGCAGAAATAATGAAAAATCAAATAGAATTCTTAGGTATACAAATAGATAAAAATGGAATAAAAATGCAAACGCATATAGTACAGAAAATAATTAATTTAAATGTGACACTTGACACAAAAAAGAAGCTACAATCATTTTTAGGATTAGTTAACCAAGTAAGAGAATATATCCCTAAATTAGCAGAAAACTTAAAACCACTGCAGAAAAAATTAAAGAAAGATGTAGAATACCATTTTGACGAAAAAGATAAAATGCAAATAAAAAAGATTAAAAATTTATGTAAAGAACTACCAAAACTATATTTTCCAGATGAAAAAAGGCAATTCACATACATAGTAGAAACTGATTCTAGTGATCACAGTTATGGAGGAATTCTCAAATATAGATATGATAATGAAGAAATTGAACATCATTGTAGATATTATTCGGGATCATACACGGAACCACAATTAAAATGGGAAATATTAGAAAAGAACTATTTGGGTTATATAAATGTTTGTTAGCATTTGAGCCATATATTGTTTATAATAAATTTATTGTAAGAACAGATAATACACAAGTAAAGTGGTGGATAACGCGAAAAATACCAGACTCGGTGACAACGAAGGAAATAAGAAGGCTTGTATTAAATATACAAAATTTTACATTTACAATTGAGGTAATAAGGACTGACAAAAATGGTATCAGAGCATATAGGAGTTATTAGTAAGAAGATAATTAGTAAGAAGATAAGAAAATTGAGAAAAAATTAAAAAGCTTATACCCGGAATATAAACAACTTAGTATTACAAAAACTGATAATGACAAATTAAATAAATTAATTAATACCATATCTAAAACAGAATATAAATACATTAAATACTTAAAGAAACAATGACTAATAACAATAACAAACACAGATAAAAGCTTAATGAAATGATTACAGTAAAAAGACAAGAATTAAAACATAGACAAAATAGACTAAATACTAATATATTTGCAGGAGTTTGCCATAAATCCCTATTAGCACAAAGAAGAGTTATATTAGAATTACAATTACAAATAGTCAGTCTAGAATATAAATACCAACATAATTTATAAATGAATTATCAGAAAACGAAAGCGAAAATGATATAAATAATAATATAGAAGAATCGGAAGAAGAAAACTATGACTGAGAAAGATATAAGGATAATACAACAAGAAGAACACCAAGATGAACAAGCCTCAGAACAAAAAATAATATTTGACACCAATATATTTGAACAAATAAAGGGAAAAGAATTAGATCTAAGCATAGATAAAATATTAGAGGTACCAACAATAAAGAATTGGTTTAAAAGACAAAAAGAAGAATATTATGTAATAAGCCAAAGACAAGTTCGAACCTAGTCAAAACATGTTACCATTATGGACTACTTAGTACAGTATATACATATGACGGAGAAGAGCTACAAGGAATACCAGAAATACACCAAGCATTTCTAACCTACAAAAGAGTTACGAAAGGAAATTTATTCTATGTGAAATTTTATACAGCACCAGCAGAGATATTATATGACGAGATAAAACCAGTGATCCAAGTTGTAAAGCTAGGATTGACAAAAAACATGATATTACCAGACGATATAATAACACAACCAGAAATACCTATGATCGAAATACCCAATTTCTATGCAAACAAACGAATTATTGGAATTTCAACTATTATTCAAGAGCTAGCAGATAATTATTTAAATGAAAACGCAATATGGAGCTACTACGCCAGAGACCAATTAATGATTTATTCAAATTCAAGAAGTGTAAGAGAAGCAGATATGGAAGAAGTTCAGCAATGGATATTATCATTACTTAGACCAGAAGAAAAACCGACGACAAGAGCATTGAAGAATGAATTTATTTCTCAAAATCTATTAACAAGGTACTGCAAGATAATTAGTCATAAATATCCAGATCATCGTTGTTCAAAATGCAATGGAGGAGATATGACAGAGATACCAGATGTACAGCTGGAATGAAGATATGTGGAAAAGAGAAAAAGACGACAAAAAAGAAAATAGTGAAGGCACAGATATGTGAAAGAAGGAAAATAAGTCAAAGGAAAATAATGGAATGGGATATAATGGAATACCACGTTTTGGTCTACCATAGATAGGATTAGGTAAATGTCATTTTCAATGTCACTATCAGTTATTTAAAGTTTTTGTACCATATTGTAAAAAGCCATAAAATAAAAGACAGATGTAAAAGTAGGAATAGTATAATTTTTGTTTTATGAGCATATAGGAGTTATTAGTAAGAAGATAATTAGTAAGAAGATAAGAAAATTGAGAAGAAAATTAAAAAGCTTATACCCGGAATATAAACAACTTAGTATTACAAAAACTGATAATGACAAATTAAATAAATTAATTAATACCATATCTAAAACAGAATATAAATACATTAAATACTTAAAGAAACAATGACTAATAACAATAACAAACACAGAAAAAAGCTTAATGAAATGATTACAGTAAAAAGACAAGAATTAAAACATAGACAAAATAGACTAAATACTAATATATTTGCAGGAGTTTGCCATAAATCCCTATTAGCACAAAGAAGAGTTATATTAGAATTACAATTACAAATAGACAGTCTAGAATATAAATACCAACATAATTCATAAATGAATAAAGAAGAATTCGCATTAGAAGAAAAAACATATGTAAATCCGGAAGGATTAAAGATAACAATAGTATTTTCTAATTTAGGAAGAAGATATAAAAAAAATATGAGATAATCTAAATTTAATGCTAGAAAAAGAAACGGTAAAATTAGAAGATAAATTAACCGCAATGGTTAGAATAACAAAAGAAAATGAAGAAATAGATAGGAAACGAGAAATTGAAAAAATACAACAACAAACTAAAGAAAAAATACAACAACAAACTAAAGAAAAAATACAACGAATAGAAGAAGTAAAAAACACTAAAATAATAGAACTAGAAAAAGAATTAGAAGTGCTAAAACAATTATATGCAAGTAAGCAAAAAGAAAAAGAAAAACGTAGAGAAGAGGAACAAGAGTTAAAACTGACAAATGAAATAGAAAAATTTAAATTACAATTAGAAGAAGAACAAGACAATCTACCAAAAATAAGCATAGACGAAATAAGTGAAGAAAGTGATAATGATCTAGGAGAAAACTATTCAGAAACAAGTGAAACATATACCGAACTAATAGAAAAAATGGAAAAAGCAAAAATAAATCCAGAAATAAATACAGGAAATATGAGCACTGATGATAAACCAAGTATATCAGGAGTAAAGAATCCAAAGCAATTAAATCCAAGTTACTATAGGACAGACTATAATTCATATGATAAAAATAAAACGTTATGGGAAAAAAGGCCGAATAAGAAATGGACACCAAGGCAGATAACTGAACAAAATAATTTTTTAAATCTAGATTGTATAGCAGATATAAATAAAACAATTCAATTATGGATAGGATATATTTCAAAATAATTAATAGACAATAAAATATCGATAGCTGAAACACCAGGATATATAGAAAGAACACTCATAGGAACAGTAAAATTATGGTTACAAAATTTAACAAACGAAAGTCTAGAAACATTAAGAAGTGATAAAAAATACGATGGAACAGATGCCACAACAGCTACGGAAATATTATTTAAATATGAAATAGCAATAAGAAATGAATTTAGTAGTATGACGACGGAAATAGAAGAACAAAATAAAGAAAAAATTATAAACAGAAATTTAATGTCAAAATTAGCAATATGTAATATGTGCTATCTAGATGAATACACTTGTGCATTTAAAAATTATTATTACAAAGGAACATATAATCCAGATGAAAGTAAAGAAATAAGAAAATTATATTTTACTAAATTACCAGAACCTTTTAGTTCAAAAATAATAAAAAATTGGAATGAAGCAGAATTAGTAGATACTCTAGGAGCTCGAATAAAATTTTTACAAAATTGGTTTATGGAATTATGTGAAAAATACAAAGAAAATATTAAAATGGGTAAAATATTGGTAAGAAATTTAGCATGTTGTAAAGATAGAACAGCACCCCAATTCGGATGCACAGATAAATATTATAAAAAATATAAGAAAATAAAAAGATATAGTAGTAAATATAAACCATATAAATCGAAATATAAGTATAAAAAACCAAGAAAAAGATATTATGTAAAAAATTACAAATATAAAAAACCATATAAAACAAAGAAAAAATTAACGGAATGTACTTGTTACAATTGTGGAAAACTAGGACACTTAGTTAGAGATTGCAAATTACCAAAAAATACAAAGAAAAAACAAATTACCGAAATAATAATAGGAGATGATAAATATACACAAATGGAATATATAGATTATGAATTAGAGAGTGAAGTGTAATGACCCTTCCGGTCATTTCCACGTTTGAGTTTTGAAGTCAAGCAAATCGACAAAAGATATCGTAAGACCTTCAACAAATTTTCTGAACTTTGGGTCAAATGTGTCAGGGCTTTTCTCCCTGTATATAAAGAGTTAGAAGTCCCCCGAAATACCAAATCGAAGGTCTACGAGTCTAGTTTCCAACGCACAAAACCTCACGTCCAACTGATCTCGGAGTAAAGAGTTATGACTGTTTTACCGCGGACTGTCTGGCAGAAAATGGGTTACGAACCGGGTCGCGAATCGGGTCGGGTTAAACGCGATTTAAGCCTCGATGTCACATTTTAAAATGCCATTTCAGTTCCGAAACAGTTATAAAAAAAATAAGGGAGGATCTCGAGGGAATTCTTGGGTATCGAAATCGTGCGTAGGCGAATTACGAGCCTAAACTTAAGAATTTTATTAGCATCGTGCGTGTATTTGAAAATACGTTATTTAAAAGTTGAATTTGGTAAAGGTTATATTATTATTGCCTTTTCAAAATATTTTAAAGGTTTATGAAAAATATATTTGATACGATATAAGTGTTTACGTATTTATTTTATAAAGTTTTTATACATCGTAACATTTTAACGGTGATAGTAAATTTAGTTATGTTAAAATTTATTATTATAATATAGTAGGTTTTATTGGAAATAATTTTCTATGAATTATGGTATATTTAAAATATTATATTTATTTTACCACGAATTTACGCAATACCCGAGTATATACTTAACGGGTCGGATTGATTGCCACCTCCACTTTCACGTGGAAGTGGAGGCATTGTACAACAAAAGGTGGCAGCATGTTGAGATCACTTTGAAGTGGTTGCTGCCTAACTTGCAGTTACTTTTCATTATATAATTAAGGTGATCATGATCACTAAAGGCAATTGAACAAATTGTTATGTAGTTGCTGCCAACATCACTTAATACTTCTTTGAAGTATAATTGTGGTGCGGAAATTACCACAGTACATCATTCGCTTGTCAAGTTATTCCATCCCAAATCCGAATCCGATTCCGATTTAGTTTTGGATTTTCTCGGAGTGGTTCGAGCTTGGACATCGTTGTTCTAGCAGTTTGTCGTCGGACGACAGGTAGGTTACGGTTTATTTTCCCTAAACTCCATATATATAAAATAAAATTGTATTAATGGGCATCCTTGGGTTGGTTTATTAGGTTGGTACCACAGACCTCGACCGCTTTATTCATATCCGCCTACTTTTATTCCTCCGTTGTTTGTAGTATTTGCCGTTATATTTTATTTACCCTTGTGGTCCTGTGAGGCCTTATTGACTCTGGAACATAGAAGGTGGGAATTTGGAAATGTCCGCGAGTCCCGGGCATAGAATTATCCTTCTAGGCTGGTTATGCTTGCTGAGTAGCTGTGGGCCTGTGCAGGGTCGATAGGTTGATTGTGAGCTGCGGGGCAGCTATTGTGTGTGATCATACCATTTCCATGCATATAAAGAGGTTTTATCCATGTTTTACAGTGGTTTTGGCTTCGGGCCCACTGGCACTGTTTTCTAAACCTTGCATGGCCTGGGGGGCCCGTTTTTGATAGAAATGATTTGGAAATGGTTGATTTCACTTGTGGAGATTTTTGGGCAAAAAAGTAAAATTATGTTTAAAATCATCAGTTTTATGATTATCGCTAGACTCGGCAGGGCCGAGGTGCTAGTTGAGTTTTCTTGTTACTTGAGATGATTTTTAGCCTCGATCGGACCGAGCACCTGAGATGACTTTTTACTGTTTAAACCCGGCTACGCCCGGGCACCCTTGGAGGGGTTTTTGAGAGATTTTCCTACTATTTTTAGTCCTGGACAGGGTCTGGGCATGCATATTCGAGACTGGGTCTCTATCTTGATATCGAGACTGGGTCTCTATCTTGATATATGTTCTGATACTGAGTTTTAGTATGGGGTCTGGGACCTCCATGGACCTTGCCATCCGGGCCAGGGGCTACGGGCTGCGTGTGCCGGTGGAGGGGTATACGGTGGAGTAGAGGTATACGGGCAGAGTCCTTCCATGGAACCTACCTGCTGGGCCGGATCGGCGCCGAAGGAGGTACATACAGAGATACTATGGCACTTGAGATTTTCATGCATCATATCATTCATGGTTCGAGGTTCCACCCTTGTTTGCTGTTTGTTGATTGTACGCTCCGGTAGTATGGGATGCCGGAGGGTTTGTTTTCACTTGTTTGTGTTCCTCGGTTGTATGGGCGGCCGGGGGACTGTAGGTAGACTTTTGCTTTTTACTTACAGAATTGTTCTCTATTAGGGATAGGTATGAGATTGGTATGATTAGTTGAGTTGATTCATGTCTCTGAGCATGCCTATTATTACTCTTTCTCTCTTCTTCTTACACTTGAGGTTACCGGTATATCGTCCATTTCGTAAACTTATTTTGTATACACTGTTGTTGCAAGGACCCCAGGTGCGTTGTTTCTTACTTTCACCTGTGCCTATGGTGTGTATATTCTGCTTACTAGCCTCACATGTGGTTCTGTTGTTTTCCCTCTGGGCTAGTTCCTGTGTACCTTTTGTTGATTTCTGTGACTACTTGCTTCTATTCTGTCTATTACTGCGCTTTTATCTTATATGTGCCCAGTCGGCCTATGATACCTACTGGGTACCTTATGCTTCGCATTTGGTGCTCACCCCTCCCCCCTGCATCTTTGGGTGCAGATCCTAGCGTGGGCTATCGCCGTTAGACCGCTGTGATTCGTGCTTGGAGATCTATTGAAGACTACTTCAGGCTGAGGGTGAGCTCTTGGCGATCGGAGCTTAGCTTTAGTTTATCTTTTGCTTCATGTACTCTATTACCATTCAGAGACATCTGTATATATAGCTTTGGGTTTATTTGTACTCCATGTATGTAGTTTGGCTCTGTACTATGATACCAGGTCTTGGGGTTTGGTTTAGTTTCCGCATATGTATATATTTATATCCCTGTTATCTATTTTATTTGTCTTGTTCCCTTATTTTCTAAATAGTAGCCCATTACTAACTGTTCTGGGCTACGGGGATTGGTTCACCTACCGGGGGTTGTAGGTGCCATCATGACCGAGAAATCGGGTCGTGACAACTTGGTATCAGAGCCTTAGGTTCACTGGTGTCATCGGTATAGGAGCCAATGTCTAGTAGAGTCCTGCGGATCGGGGCGGAGACGTCCGTACTCAATCTTTGGGAGGCTACAGTGGCATTTTAGGAATTCGACTCTTTCATTGCTTCTGTGTCGTGCGTACAACCCTTGAAGTTTCTGGAAATCTCATTTGTTCTACTTCATTCTTCCGCAGATGGTTCGTACGAGATCATCGGCAGCACGCGAGGATGAGCCTCCCACTCCAGCTAGGGGTCGAGGACGCCCTCCATCAGTGGCACCTGCTAGAGCTGCTAGGGTGGAGATAGAGCCCGAGCAGCATGTGGATCAGAGGGCAGCCCAGGTACCACCAGCTCCAGCACCAGCCCCAGTACCAGCTCCAGT
>QJPP01003326.1:0-70211 GCA_003996215.1 Jaltomata sinuosa
AGACACCCAATAGTTTTAGAATAGTTTTTAGTCAATTTTTGAGAGCAACAACACGTTTTCGGATTCTTGAATTCGTGTTCGTGAGTTCTTGGTTTTTCTTGTTATTGGATTATTGAAGATTGGTTTTCATTATATTGTAAGAACTTCTTCTCCTTATTATGAATTCAATTCTCTTCTCTTTTCTTTATAGCATGGTTAACTAAAACTCCCGCAACTAGGGTTGTGGGAGCCATGGCAAACGTAGCAATATAGATTCCGGGTAGCGTTGGGTTCGATTTATGTATTGTCACATTGTTAATCATACGTTATGTCACGTTTTCTAGTGGGTTGCAAACATTAGAACATGCCTAGGTTTAATTTGCTTGAGAAAGAGATTAAAACCGGGAAACTTGATTAACAACAAGGATTCGAGACTACCAACTCTCGTCTTAAAGATTAATGCCGTAACTGGATTAATCTACTTGATGTTAGGATTGAGAGCTATAAAGCACATCTTTTTGAGATCGAGAGAAGATAAAAGGAAATTTGTTTATTTGGTCGAGAGACGTTTAGACGATACAATTGACGCAATCACATCGTGACATTCATATAGAAAGAACCCGGTTAAGCCTAGAATCGACATTGTTACAACGCCATGGTAACCACGTCCCTAGTTCACATTCTCTCATACTGATTTAACCTCCTACGTTTATTATTGTTTTGTTTACAATTTGATTACAAAACCCCCCCTTTTAGTTACTGGAAACGATTGACAACTAGTCACATACTTCACTAAAGTCTTAATCATCACCATATTCTCTGTGAGATTCGACCCCAACCTTGTTGGGTTATATATTTGACAACGATCTCTTACGCTTCTTAAATTGAGGTGTAGTTTGAGCGTTATCACACCTCCCAAGTCAAGGCAGGCAAAGTCGATGGTCTGCACTCTACCTGAGACCTCTACCATTGCTTAGTGTCACCCTGTAGCTGAAATGTGATAAACTCAACCCCATGCTGACGTATGATACCCAACTTGTGCAACCTTTCATAGAAATCCAAGATGAATTCATAAGAATCTTCCCTATGAGTACCCTGAAACGTAGGAGGTTTTAGCTTGACAAATTTGGTCAGCATCTCATGTTCATTTCCTGTCATTACCGTACCAAGCATTAGCCTAAAGAAATCACCGGTGCCTGAAGTTGCATCCATCCTAGGAGCTGTAGTGATTGCTGGTTGAGTGTCCAGAGATTGATTTTCAACACCCGTGAGGGTCGCTCCGGCACCAACCAAACCATTCAAGAAGTTACAAGCCTGCTGAACTGCCTCGAGCGTCAAAGGGGGAAGGCCTGCACCTATAGTCGGTGCTACCTTCGCCTGCGCCTCACCATCCTCAGCAACAACCTCCACTTCTTTGACAACCTGTTCCTGAGGTGGGGGAGGGATTACTTCTCATACTCCTGCGGTAGCTTGAGCCCCACCCCTGGCGGGTGTGGCTCTACCTCGACCTCTGCCCCTTCCCCTGCCTCTACCACGGATAGCCGGGCCTGCTGCTCCAGCTCTGTTGCTCCTAGTATGAACCATCAGTGGACAGAAGAGTGAATGAGTCAGCTACCAATTTGTATCACCAGATATCAATTGGAATCAAGTTATAGCACAAAGGAAGAAAGAAGAGAGTTTTTTCCTAAAGTCCTATAGCCTCTCGAGGACAAGTACAGACGTCTCCATACCTTTCTACAAGACTCTACTAGACCTATTTTGTTACAATGAGATCAACAAACCTAGGGCTCTAATACCATCTTTGTCACGACCCAGACCATCTTGAGTGGGACTCACCCAACCCCTAAGTGAGAGAACCATCACTTCCCCGAACTTAACCATTCTAATAGATCAAAACCAATGTGCAAAACATAAACTAGCAATCAATATCAATAAAACAACTCTATTATAATAACCCTATGGAAAATCCCCCTAGAATCTTTAAGTCAACGTACCAAAACACTACTAAAACTAGAGTACGGGGATGCAACCTCAGCAAAAGAAATAGTCTAAGTCCGAAACAAATGGGCTACAACTTCAAAAAGATATAAATTAAGGCAACTCGAACAAAGCAGCTCACCCTTGACATCTGGAACCGCTGGAACTACAAGTAAGGTCGTGTGTCAACTGCTGGAAGATCGCCTGTACTCATTAAAAGAAAAACAAGTTCAGTATCAGTACACAACCACCATGTACTGTTAGGATCATCAGCCAGTTCGAAATAAACAGTGTATGAGCAGTACAACAAATTAAGTAAAAGTACATGAACACATGTAACAAGTCAACAGGATCCCTAAACTACAAGTCTCTCCCTAGCTTGTTCCCACATGTAATCCACTTTTATCACCATGATTAACAATCAAGTATAACAATTAAACAACCCTTTTTATATAGCCCAAACCCACCCTGGGATCCCCTCTAAACAACACCTAAGTTCTAAACATGGAACCCGGTCTACACCAAGACCAACTCCAAATCAGATATAATAATAAGCCGGCCTCTCAAGGACCATAAATAATTATCACATTTCAATAACACAACCCGGTACACTCTGGGGACCCATAATTCAATGCACAATGCAATAAAGTAAACCCGTACCAGGCGTGGTACCCGAGCCAACCAGTTAGTATTTTCGATACCAGGAATGGTACCCGAGCCAACCATTAGTATATCCCGTACCAGGCATGGTACCCAAGACAACCATTAGTATACCCTACCAGGCGTTGTACCCAAGCCAACTGAATGTAAACCAATCCACATTCATAAACACTGAACAATCAATTTGTAAACCAATCAAGCAAAATACACAGTTCAATTCACCAGACTGTTAAATAGGACCATTAGAAATTATTAAATCAGTCCCTGAGCAATGCAAACATCATACAATTACTTAGATAAGAGTACACAAATATACAAGGTATACATGAATCAATAACCATCACCTACCTCAAAATAATCCAAAGCTCTACTCAACCCGAGCTTTCTCGTTCTCTAAAATTCTTTCTTGTTGTTGGTCTATAATAATATACAAGTACTAAATGAATAAACATGGCTTATACATTACCTGGATTACACCAAATCCCAAACCCCAGGCCAACCATGATCATCCCACCCTTTTCCCGGGCTTTTCCATCATGAAATCTCCTAGTTCTACCATTTTTCATGGATATAATCAGAGAATTAAAGTCACATGATCATAATAAAGTACTTTTAACCATACCCAAGGAATTCCACACTTAGAATCCCTCTCCTTCCCTGGATTCTACCATCCTTAAGTAATTCTCAATCTTTCCCTAAGTCTACCCCTAGCCATTCTATAGCGTAGGGAAAGTAGTACGGAGCTTAGAGAGTAGAAACCTTACCTTAGGGAAGAAAAACAATGCAAAATGGTGGAAAATCGCCTGGAATCACCTTAGCCCTTTGTAACACCCCGTACCTTTCAAAACCTATGTGACTAAGTAAATATCGACGAAGGTATTTGAGCTCGAGATTGTGAAGGGGTACTTTGGCCTAGAATTTGAAATGGTCAAATGTATATAAGTGTTAAGTTAAAGTATAAGGATGAGGGTTTTGAAAATTAGATAAAATAAGTGAGGTGCTTGCTCGACTTATCTAAGCTCTTAGGTGACAAGTAGGTGCATCACCTACTTACGCTAACGAACTAAGTTTCGATGGCCTATTACGGGCAGAAACAATATGGATTATTAGACCTAATGGTAGACCAAATGAAGCTTAAAGTTGGCCCACCAAAGCACAACAAAATCTGTCCCAAACAACAACAAAAGGTAGCCACCAATATTGACCACATTTTGACCCAAGAGAAGCCCAAAATCAGACACAAAATTTAACCCTTTTGAGGCCCAAGAAAAGAGTAATTTTGGCCCAAGTTTCTTGACCCATTTTGCCCAAATATACTCAAAAAAGTCTGCCAAAAAGGTCCCTTTAGACAGACCTTTTGTTGATTAATATTGATCAAAAAAAGCTGGAAAAAATTCTCTCTTATCTCCTTTCCTTTTGGCAGCCCCTCTCTCACTTTAGGGTTCTAAGAAGATCAAGATTCATTCAATCTTAAGGTGAGTTAAACAAATTGTTATCTTGGTATTAATCTACTACATATAGCTAGGATATCCTATGGTAAGAAAGACATGAACTATGGCAGCCCCTTTCTTAAGATTTAACACATAGAAATTATGTAACAATTAAAAGATTTCTTCTTCTCTTGTTGGTGTATGTGTAGGGGGTACTTAAGCTTTTCAAGGCATCAATAAAAAGAGGATAAAAACACCCGTTCAAGTGTGGTAAGTACTATGCCCATAATCATATTTTTGGATTGAAGTTCGGATGGACAATTGTTGTTGAATTGTTGTTAAGAACTCACGGGACGGTGATCGGAAGTCGTGGGTTCAATATGTTGCTATTGTATTTCGGCATGGTGAGTTGTGTAGGGGTTGTTTGATGTGTTTTGTATTATTGGAGGCAGTAGTTTGGTGTGTGTGTTATGTGTATTGGACAGGGGAGAAAGGTGTGACGATACACCTTTAATTAATGCAAAATACGTAAATATGCCCGGGAAATGTTTAGCTACTATTTTGGAAAGGTTGCATCAGGTTTAAGAGATAATATTAGCTTCATTATACCATTGTGTTGTATATTAACTTAATAAAGGAAAGTCCAAGTTGTGGTAAGCGCAATCTTCGAAAGGAACGAGGTATGTTAAGGCTTTTTTATTCCTTATCAGCATGAATCTAGAAATAGAAATCTAAATATCCAAAAGAAGGAATTTGAGTATTCTGTTGTAAGAGAGCTGATTTGGTAACTCAACAAGTCTTAAGGTACTAAGTTATACATTATGGTGATTCAAGTCGCCTTCTTATAAATATCTGATTCTTTTTGCACGAAATGTAAGTTATTTTTTTGTCAAGTTTCTTCTTTGTATTGTGATCCCTAATCAAGGTTTAGAAAGTATAAAAGGAAAGTTAGCAAGTCAAATCCCCATTTATAGGTGTTTGGTATGTTTATTCCAACACCTGGTATTCCAAGCTAAATAAGTTATCTAAATGAACCTTCATAAATAACAAGAATAGCTTTGAAGGTCAATCTAGTAATACACTTATTATGCGTGGTTTGCGTGTTAGTGTGCACCGAGGTGCTACTGCCATATTGAGGCTACTATATACATAGTGTGCACCGAGGTGCTACTTCCATTTTAAGGCCATTATATACATAGTATGCACCGAGGTGCTACTTCCATATTGAGGCCATTATATACATAGTGTGCGCCGAGGTGGTACTGCCATATTGAGGCCATTATATACATAGTATGCGCCGAGGCGCTACTGCCATATTGAGACTATTATATATAGGGTGCACCGAGGCGCTATTGTGGTTCAGCATTGGTTATAAAGAGTGAGTTGCAGTGTGAGTTAATGCATGTGTTGTATTCTAAAAATAATAAAGGAGAAAGAGCTTAACGAGTCTTACCAATTACAGTTTATAAGTTTCATATTATATCTTGTTCAGATTTATTACTTGCGACTTGATTTTATGGTTCTACCTTACATGCTAGTACATTATTGTCGTATTGACATCTCCAATTCCTGGGGGAGCTGTATCATGCCTTCAGGTCCAGACAGAAACCCAGACAGACCTCTTCAGTAGGAGTTGCAGAGTTCAGCCATTTTGGTAAGCTTCATTCTTCTTGAAGCTGACGAGTCAGAGGTCTAGCTTATATTTTGACCAGGTTATGTATATGTACAGCTTATGGGTAGTCCAGGGCCTTGTCCTGGATATGATATATTTTACTAACTCCTAGAGGATTGTAGACATGTATATGTATATCAGTTTTGGGTATGGCCTTGTCGGCCTTGTTATTAGCTATCTTTTATGATAATAGCCTTGTCGGCCTTGAGTTGTTTACCTACTATTGAGCTTTCAGTGTTTCAAATTGCTATTCTTAGAGACCTTATCGGTGTCAGACCCCCAGCAGGTTCAATAAAGACACACTCTATTTTGGCACCCTAGGTTTTTTGGGGCTCTAGGTGTCGGTCATGCCTCCCATGGTTTGGGGAGTGACAAACTTGGTATCAGAGCACGTCGAATCCCAGGGAGTCTACAAGCCGTGTCTAGTAGAGTCTTGTTTATGGGTGTGTTTTGCACCATACCTATAATCATAACGCTACGGGAAATTTATGAATTGTTATCCTTCTTTCATCAGCTAGATCGTGCAATAGAGCGAGGTCATAAGATGTTTGAAGTCTAATTCATGTTTTTCTATTCCTTGGTTATAGAAATGCCTGTGACCAGACAAATGAGTAGCTGACGGGTTGGCAAGGATACGGGGGAAGGTACTAGTCATTCCCCGCCTATCCGAATGGATAGATTTGAGGCTCAAAGTGAATCACCAACACCAGAGATCCCAATTCATCAAGTACCTGATGATACTAGAGGGGATCCAGTACCCCTGACCCCACCTGCTCCAGTGGCATCTGAGATAGCTAGAGATGAACTAGCACCTGTAGCTCCTCCACATGAAGAATAGGACCAGGGCATCAGGATTGTTGTTCGATTATTGGCCTAGATGGTAGCCACACAACAACAACAAATTGGAGCATCAGCGAGTGCTAGGTCAGGTGGCTCAGAAAGTTCTAGGGCTCGAGAGTTTATAAGCCTAAGTCCTCCTATATTTACAGGCTCTAACTCACGTGAGGATCCTCAGGAGTTTATTGATCATACTTATTGATTACTTCGAGTCATGCATGCAACAGTAGTGGAGGCAGTGGAGTTTGCATCTTTCAGGTTACGAGATGTGGCCATTTTATGGTTCGAGGTTTAGGATCGGTCTAGGGGAGCAAATGTACCCCCAGCTGAATAGGAGGAATTTTCATAGGCCTTCCTAGCTCACTATATTCCATAGGAGGTTCGAGAGGCCAGACTTGATCAATTTCTAGCCCTTAGGGAGGGCAATATGAGTGTTCGATAGTACAACCTCAAGTTTAATTCATTAGCCAGGTACGCCCCCGATATTGTCAGTACGATGCGAGCTAGAGTTCATTGATATGTGTGTGGCCTTAAGGATGAATTGAATAAGGGATTAACAATAGCATCCACACAAGAGGATATGAATATTTCTAAGATACAGGCTATTGCTCAGACTGCAGAGGATTTTGAAGTACAAATTGGAGATAACCAAAGCCGAGAAAGGGATCAGAGTAAGAGGGCTAGATCTACTGGGTCCTATGTAGAGCCACGAGGTAATTCTAGGCCACATATTAATAGGCGATCACCCCACCCTACTAGTGGTGCCCTATATCAGTTGCAAAGGCAGAGGTATGATCGTTTTTCTAAGACTGGACCAGGCCACAGTTCAGGTGCATCCTGTTTCTATCGTCAGGGGCATTATGGTCAGATGAGGCCACCTTTTCAACCTTGTGTTCAGTGCGGTAGGAAGCATCCTGCGATATGTCGCCTGGGTTCAGATACTTGCTATTCGTGTGGGCATCCTGGTCACTTTATACGAGATTGTTCGAGTAGAGGTAGGGGTGAGATGTCCCTGCCTACAGGGTCGATGGCAGCTTCTTCATCTACTATTCATCCCCCTAGGATAGGCCAACAGTCTACACCAGGTCTTGGTAGAGGTAGAGGAGGAGGAGGATCATTCAGTTCAGGCGGTGGTCAGAATCGCACTTATGCTCTAGCCGGTCGCCAGGACTTGGAATCATCACCTGATGTTGTTACAGGTACACTGAGTATTTTTACTCATGCTATTTATGCACTTATAGATCCTAGCTCTACTCTTTCATATGTTACCCCGCTCGTTGCTGGTAAGTTGGGGGTAGGCCCTGAGTTATTGCCTAGACCCTTTGTTGTATCTACGCCGGTTGGTGA
This sequence comes from Jaltomata sinuosa, assembly GCA_003996215.1. NCBI lineage: Eukaryota > Viridiplantae > Streptophyta > Magnoliopsida > Solanales > Solanaceae > Jaltomata > Jaltomata sinuosa. Next base: position 7,903 of record QJPP01003326.1, read on the forward strand.
ATGTATTATAGCTAGACGAGTTTATCGAGATTGTGCAGTGTTCATTTATGACCGTCTCACTTCTGCTGATCTAATCGAATTAGATATGATTGAATTCGATGTCATTATGGGCATGGACTGGTTAGCTGCATGTTATGCTAATATCGATTGTAGAACTAAAGTTGTCAAATTCCATTTTCCAGAAGAGACATTCCTAGAGTGGAAAGGTAATGTTGCCACGCCAAGGGGTAGGTTTATTTCCTACCTTAAGGCCCAGAAAATGATTTCTAAAGGATATGTTTATCATTTAGTCCGAGTAAGAAGCACAAAGGATGGACCAGCGACTCTTCAATCGGTTCCTGTGGTGAGTCAGTTTCTAGATGTATTCCCGAATGAGCTTGCAGGAATCCCTCCAGAACGGGAAATTGAGTTTGCCATTGACCTACTCCCAGATACTCAGCCAATATCAATTCTCCCTTACATGATGGCTCCTGTAGAATTAAGAGAGTTAAAGGAACAGTTAAAGGGTCTACTCAAAAAAGGTTTCATTAGGCCTATTACATTGCCATGGGGCGCACCAGTTTTGTTTGTTTGTAAGAAGGATGGGTCCTTGAGAATGTGTATCGATTACTGACAGCTGAACAACAGTACAATCAAGAATAAGTATCCGCTTCCTAGGATTGATGACCTTTTTGATCAGTTGCAAGGCGTCAAATGTTTTTCAAAGATTGACTTGCAGTTGAGGTATCACCAGTTACGTGTTAAAGGGGTAGATGTTCCAAAAACAGCCTTTAGGACAAGGTATGGCAACTTCGAATTTCTAGTAATGTCTTTTGGGCTTACTAATGCCCCAACAGCTTTTATGGACCTAATGAATCGGGTGTTCAAGCCATTCCTAGATGTATTCGTAATCGTATTTATTTACGCCTGATTTACTCGCGGTCCAAAGCCAAACATGCTGATCATCTACGTGCAGTATTGAAAACACTTCAGAATAATAAATTATATGTGAAGTTCTCCAAATGTGAGTTTTGGTTTACTTCAGTGGCTTTTCTTGGCCATATAATTACAGACGAAGGTATTAGAGTTGACGGCCAAATGATTGAAGCTGTAAAGAATTGGCCGAGGCCCTTTAATACTATAGAGATCCATAGTTTTTTTGTCTTAGTAGGTTATTACCGGAGGTTTGTGGAAGGATTTTCTTCTATCTCTGTACCATTGAAAAAGTTAACTCATAAAGATGCCAAGTTCCAGTGGTCTGATGCATGTGAGCAGAGTTTTCAGGAGTTGAAGGACATGCTTACTTCAGCACCTGTCTTAATTCTTCCAGAGGGCACGAAAGGTTATGTTGCATATTGTGATGCTTCAAGGATTGGGTTTGGCTGAGTTTTAATGAAACATGGTAAAGTTATTGCCTATGCCTTGAGACAACTAAGAAAGCACGAAAAAAATTACCCTACTCACGATCTTGAATTGGCAGCAGTTATATTTGCCTTGAAAATTTGGCGCCATTACTTGTTTGGAGTCCATGTAGACGTGTTTACGGACCACAAAAGTCTACACTATTTATTCAAATAGAAGGATTTAAACCTAAGGAAAAGAAGGTGGCTAGATTTACTAAAGGATTATGACGTAGATATTTTGTACCATCAAGGTAAGGCCAATGTAGTGGCCGATGCACTTAGCCGTAAATCCATGGGAAGCTTAAGCCATGTGGAAAATAGAAAGATTGAGATGACAAGAGAACTACATCAGTTAGCTAATTTGTAGGTTCGACTACTAGACTAAGGTAATGGGGGAGTTGTTATTCATAGAACAGTGGAATCCTCACTTATAACAGAGGTAAAGGAACGACAATATGATGATCCATAATTAGTATGATTGAGGGAGGAAATTCCACAACAGACGCAACCACTAATAGAGCTTAAGGAAGAAAGGGTAGGGTTATGAGATATCAATGTCCTCTATGTGTACCTAATGTCGGGGAGCTTCGGGGGAAAATTTTGGCAGAAGTTCACTATTCTCTCTATTCAATCCATCCAGGAGAGACGAAGATGTATCATGATCTTCGACAGATTTATTGGTTGAATAATATAAAGAGAAATATTGCAGTTTGTAGCCCAATGCCTGAATTGTCAACAGGTAAAAATTGAACACCAGAGACCCGGAGGTCTAACTCAAAGTATAGTGATACCTACCTGGAAATGGGAGGTGATCAACATGGACTTTATAACAGGCTTACCCCGTACTTATCAGAAGTATGATTCCATATGGGTGATTGTAGATAGACTTACAAAAACAGCTCACTTTTTGCCAGTCAGGACAACTTATACTGTTGAAGATTATGCCAAGTTGTATATTAGTGAAATAGTTTGACTTCATGGTGTTCTTATTTCCATCATTTCAGATAGGGGTGCTCAGTTTACAGCAAATTTCTGGAGGTCTTTCAAGAGAGGCTTAGGTACTTAAATAAGTCTCAGTACAGCTTTTCATCCACTAACAGATGGACAAGATGTACGCACTATTCAAACACTCGAAGATATGCTACGAGCTTGTGTACTAGATTTTAAAGGGAGTTGGGATGACCATTTTCCACTAATTGAGTTTGCTTATAATAATAGCTTCCATGCAAGCATTCAAATGGCTCCTTATGAGGCTTTATACGGACGAAAGTGTAGATCACCGATTAGATGGTTTGAAATTGGAGAAGCATGATTATTAGGGCCAGACCTAGTTAATCAGGCAATGGAGAAGGTGAAGCTAATCCGAGAAAGATTACTAACATCCCAGAGTAGGCAGAAATCATATGCAGATGTGCGACGTCAGGATTTGGAATTTAATATTAGTGATTGGGTTTTCCTAAAGGTTTTGCCCATGAAAGGCATTTTGTGATTTGATAAAAAGGGAAAGCTTAGTCCAAGATATATTGGACCATACAGGATAATTTGGAGGGTAGGAAAAGTGGCATATGAGCTAGATTTACCCACAGAATTGGAGACAGTCCATCTTGTATTTCATGTATAGATGCTACTAAGGTGCATAAGAGATCCTTCACGTATTATGCCTATCAAATATGTACAACTTTCTGAAGACTTATCCTCTAAGGAAGTACCAATTTTTATCCTAGATCGTCAAGTTAGGAAGCTCCAAACCAAAGAAGTAGTCTCAGTAAAGGTGTTGTGGAGAAATAATAATATCGAGGAAATGACGTGGGAAGCCGAGGAATAAATGAGTAAAAAGCATCCCCAGTTATTTATGACTTGAAGATAGTATAGAGGTAAGTCAAGTTAGGAAGCTCCAAACCAAAGAAGTAGTCTCAGTAAAGGTGTTGTGGAGAAATAATAATATCGAGGAAATGACGTGGGAAGCCGAGGAATAAATGAGGAAAAAGCATCCCCAGTTATTTATGACTTGAAGATAGTATAGAGGTAAGTCATATTCTTATGTTCTTGATACTTTTTGTACTATGAAAATATGATCAGGTTTGAACATGTGAAAATGATTACATTTAATTGTACATAGTTGTATCACCCTGTGAGGCATCGTGCTGGACTTTTGTTGAGTTTCAGGTTTTTGGATAGTCCTAATTATAAAGAAAACTCTGCCGAAATTTCAAAAAATCCTAAGGGACTAGAGCTTATATGCATTACCCTCATTCGAGGACGAATGATTCTAAGGGGGGAAACATGTAACACCCCGTACCTTTCAAAACCTATGTGACTAAGTAAATATCGACGAAGGTATTTGAGCTCGAGATTGTGAAGGGGTAGTTTGGCCTAGAATTTTAAATGGTCAAATGTATATAAGTGTTAAGTTAAAGTATAAGGATGAGGGTTTTGAAAATGAGATAAAACAAGTAAGGTGCTTGCTCGACTTATCTAAGCTCTTAGGTGACAAGTAGGTGCATCACCTACCTACGCTAACGAACTACGTTTTGAGGGACGATTATGGGTAGAAACACCATGGATTATTAGACCTAATGGTAGAACAAATGAAGCTTAAAGTTGGCCCATCAAAGCACAACAAAATCTGTACCAAACAACAACAAAAGGTAGCCACCAATATTGACCACATTTTGACCCAAGAAAAGCCCAAAATCAGCCACAAAACTTAACCCTTTTGAGGCCCAAGCAAAGGGTAATTTTGGCCCAAGTTTCGTGAACCATTTTGGCCCAAATATACTCAAAATATTTGGCCAAAAAGGTCCCTTTATACAGACCTTTTGTAGATCAATATTGATCATAAAAAGCTTGAAAAAATTCTCTCTTATCTCCTTTCCTTTTGGCAGCCCCTCTCTCCCTTTAGGGTTCTAAGAAGATCCAGATTCATTCAAGCTTAAGGTGAATTAACCAACTTGTTATCTTGGTATTAATCTACTACATATATCTAGGATATCCTATGGTAAGAAAGACATGAACTATGGCAGCCCCTTTCTTAAGATTTAACACATAGAAATTGTGTAACAATTAAGAGATTTTTTCTTCTCTTGTTGGTGTATGTGTAGGGGGTACTTAATCTTTTCAAGCAATCAATAAAAAGACGATAAAAACACCCATTCAAGTGTGGTAAGTACTCTGCCCATAATCATATTTTTTGATTGAAGTTCGGATGGACAATTGTTGTTGAATTGTTGTTAAGAACTCACGGGATGGTGATCGGAATCCGTGGGTTCAATATGTTGCTATTGTATTTCGGCATGGTGAGTTGTGTAGGGGCTGTTTGATGTGTTTTGTATTATTGGAGGCAGTAGTTTGGTGTGTGTGTTATGTGTATTGGACAGGGGAGAAAGGTGTGACGATACACCTTTAATTAATGCAAAATACGTAAATCTGCCTGGGAAATGTTTAGCTATTGTTTTGGAAAGGTTGCATCAGGTTTAAGAGATAATATTAGCTTCATTATACCCTTGTGTTGTATATTAACTTAATAAAGGAAAGTCCAAGTTGTGGTAAGCGCAATCTTCGAAAGGAACGAGGTATGTTAGGGCTTCTTTATTCCTTATCAGCATGAATCTAGAAATAGAAATCTAAATCTCCAAAAGAAGAAATTTGAGTATTCTATTGTAACAGAGCTGATTTGGTAACTCAACAAGTCTTAAGGTACTAAGTTATACATTATGGTGATTCAAGTCGCCTTCTTATAAAAATCTGATTCTTTTTGCATGAAACGTAAGTTATCCTTTTGTCAAGTTTATTCTTTGTATTGTGATCCCTAATCAAGGTTTAGAAAGTATAAAAGGAAAGTTAGCAAGTCAAGTCCCCATTTATAGGTGTTTTGTATGTTGATTCCAAAACCTGGTATTCCAAGGCTAAAGAAGTTATCTAAATGAACCTTCATAAATAACAAGAATAGCTTTGAAGGTCAATCTAGTAATACACTTATTATGCGTGGTTTGCGTGTTAGTGTGCACCGAGGTGCTACTTCCATATTGAGGCTACTATATACATAGTGTGCACCGAGGTGCTACTGCCATTTTAAGGCCATTATATACATAGTGTGCACCGAGGTGCTACTGCCATATTGAGGCCATTATATACATAGTGTGCGCCGAGGTGCTACTGCCATATTGAGGCCATTATATACAGAGTATGCATCTCGGCGCTACTGCCATATTGAGACTATTATATATAGGGTGCGCCGAGGCGCTATTGTGGTTCAGCGTTGGTTATAAAGTGTGACTTGCAGTGTGAGTTAATGCATGTGTTTTATTCTAAAAATAATAAAGGAGAAAGAGCTTAACGAGTCTTACCAATTAAAGTTTATAAGTTTCATATTATATCTTGTTCAGATTTATTACTTGCGACTTGATTTTATGGTTCTACCTTACATGCCAGTACATTATTATCGTACTAATGTCCCCAATGCCTGGGGGAGATGCATTCATGCTTCAGGTCCAGACAGAAACCCAGACAGACCTCTTCAGTAGGAGTTGCAGAGTTCAGCCATTTTTGTAAGCTCCATTCTTCCTGAAGCTGACGAGTCAGAGGTCTAGCTTATATTTTGACCAGGTTATGTATATGTACAGCTTATGGGTAGTCCAGGGCCTTGTCCTGGATATGATATATTTTATTTACTCCTAGAGGATTGTAGACGTGTATATGCATATCAGTGTTGGGTATGGCCTTGTCGGCCTTGTTATTAGCTATCTATTATGATAATAGCCTTATCGGCCTTGAGTTGTTTACCTACTATTGAGCTTTCAGAATAGGACCAGGGCATCAGGATTGAGTTAATGCATGTGTTGTATTCTACAAATAATAAAGGACCAGGGCATCAGGATTGAGTTAATGCATGTGTTGTATTCTAAAAATAATAACGGAGAAAGAGATTAACGAGTCTTACCAATTACAGTTTATAAGTTTCATATTATATCTTGTTCAGATTTATTACTTGCGACTTGATTTTATGGTTCTACCTTATATGCCAGTACATTATTTTTGTACTGACGTCCCCATTGCCTGGGGGAACTGCATTAATGCTTGCAGGTCCAGACAGACCTCTTCAGTAGGAGTTGCAGAGTTCAGCCATTTTGGTAAGCTCCATTCTTCATGGAGCTGACGAGTCAGAGGTCTAACTTATATTTTGACCAGGTTATGTATATGTACAGCTTATGGGTAGTCCAGGGCCCTGTCCTGGATATGATATATTTTACTTACTCCTAGAGGCTTGTAGACGTGTATATGTATATCAATGTTGGGTATGGCCTTGTCGGCCTTGTTATTAGCTATCTACTATGATAATAGCCTTGTAGGCCTTGAGTTGTTTACCTACTATTGAGCTTTCAGTGTTTTAAATTGCTATTCTTAGAGACCTTGTCGGTCTCAGACCCCCAGCAGGGTCAATAGAGACACACTCTATTTTGGCACCCTGGGCCTTTTGGGGTTCTGGGTGTCGATCATGACTCCCATTGTTTTGGGCGTGACACTCTTCTCCCAAATGTGTTTGTGAAAACTAAATTTTTTGGAGAATGTTTCAGCATTAAATCTTGTCGAGCCTGCTATAGCGGTCCGCTATGCTATAGTGGTACCGCTGTAGCGAAGTCGTCCGATATGGCGAAGGATGACCATCATTGACTTCTGCTGTAGCAGTATTTTCTCTTCTACAGTGGAGGTCACTATGGCGGAGTGGTTGACACGGAACAAAAGGTCATAAAATCCCCAAAATTGGTCTATTTTACAACAAACTTATTTTTCCGACGTCCCGGAATAACCCCTTCGCGTCAAAACCTTAATACCGAAAGTTCTACTTATCCAAATTTGATTCTGAAAAGTTCCCCGTTATGTCTTAAGTAAATGGATAACTAGTTCAAGTCAAGACTCTCTTCCCAATCCTTACTCAGATTGCCCTAGACCATACCTCACTCCTAAAACAGCTGAGACTAGCCTAGCCCAGAATTTTCAACTCCCAAACTCGGAAGTTTTCTAACCCGATACTTGGCATGAAATGTTTACCTGCAATAACAAACCCGTTCATTACATCAATCCAAATGATGCCTCCCCTGTGAGAGGGAATGGGAATAGCCAAAGTCGTATTGACTCTTGAGTTATATTTTGTATGTTGAAGGGCTGGAAAATTTCAACGAAGTTTCAACTATGTCAGTTTGCATCCTTGTTGGCCAGCCCTCCAAACAACCCCTTCATTTGTAGAAAATACAAAATTGTACTAGTCATATGGAATACTGCATTTCCAATAGATGGAGGTAGCCGGATGGCACCCGCAGCACCATGAACAACATGCTCATCCTCCATGTCCATGTATTCATCCATGCTGCCTTGCTCGCTAGCATGTCTCATAAGAAACCTAATCACAACAACAAAAACAACAAAAATGCTAAACAAAACAACACTTAACTATAGAGAATGAACAAACAATAAATAGCAATCAACAACCATTCCCCGACAATGATGCTTTTTTTATGACATCCAAAACAACTATCCTAGAAGAGGTGGAAACGATCATCGAGAAAAATAATAAATAACCCAATGCGAGTCGGGGTCGAATCCATGGAGAATTGTATGGAGATAAACCACTAATTGTCAAGTTAAAGCACAAGAGTAAGTGAATTGTTCAAGAAAAGAACTAAAGTGGGGGAATTGATTTTTAAAACTAAAGTTAGAATTATAACAAAACATGGGTGTAAACACGAGTGTCTTAATCAATCTTGGAAGATTAGGGATGTTCTTTCGATGGGGTCATGCAATAGGATAGGGGTTGATTATTCAAGAAAATTCTCAATCACAAGTATGGGTAGCTTTGGTTTAAGTTATATTTAGTAGTTTTTCAATCCACCAAGTATATATATACTATGGTCTCTTTTGAACCCCATAGTTGAGCAACAATCCAACTAATTGGCTTAGGTGAGCCAAGCTATCTCTAGCCTCAACTCTTAGTTGTAAATTTTCTAAATCAAGTTATTTTTAGCCTCAATTTGTGGTGAAAATCTCAAATCTCCACTATTGAATTCTTACTCAATTATTGAACTTCTTTGTGAAGCAATCGCATAATTAATAAGCTAAATTAATGTTCAATTTTATAATTAAAACATGAAGGATTCAATAGATCCACACATAATAATCAATTAGAAACTTAAATAATCAACACCCTCTTACACATACCCCTAGAATTGAATTTAGCTACTCATAATGAAGAAATAAGAGAATATACCAATTGGGTTTTCAATAATTCCATTCATTCTTCAATAACTAGCTTCAAATTATAAGATCAAGTGGCAACAATGGTGTTTTTTAATACAAAGAAGAAGAAGAAAACTCTAAAAGTTGTACTCTCTTTTGGGAATTGAAAAATTATTTTATATTCCTTGCATAGATCCCAAAAAGGCTCTTGGAAGATTTTCAATTATGCCAAGCAAAATTTAAATTATTTTTCCCTCCGGGCAACTTGAAAAACCACATGCGAAGGCTTGTGCGGTCTCCCATGGCGACTTGCAGGGAGCAGGTGCCAAATCTTCAAGGCAGTGAGTTGCGTGCCGCTTGCAAACCCATATGCAAAGGCATGTACAATCTCCCCTTGGCAACTTGTGGTGCACAGATACATGACTACTAGGCAGTGTTTCAACTTCCTTGTGCGATGGAACCTGAAAAACACAAGTGTCATCATGTGATACGCATGTCAAAATTATAAATAACCCAATATGAGTCGGCGTCGAATCCATGTAGAATGGTGTGGAGATTAACCACTAATTCTCAAGTTAATGCATAAGAGTAAGTGAATTGTTCAAGCAAATAACTAAAATGGCAGAATTGGTTTTTAAAACTAAAGTTTGAGTTATAACAAAACAAAGGTGTAAACACGAGTGTCTTAATCAAGATTACAAGACTAGGGGTGTGCTTTCAATAGGGTCATGCAATGAGATATGGGTTGATTATTCAAGAAAATTCTCAATCACTAGTGTGGGTATCCTTGGTTTAAGTTATACTTAGTAGTTTTTTAATCCACAAAGTATATATACACTATTGTCTCTTTCGAACCCCATAGTTGAGCATCAAGTTGGCTTAGGGGACCCAAGCTATCACTAGCCTCAACTCTTAGTTGGGAATTTCCTAAATAAAGCTATATCTAGCTTCAATTTGTGGTGGAAATTCCAAATCCCCACTATTGAATCCTTACCTAATTATTAACCATCAATCACAGTTTTCCATCAACCACTGTCATTAGTTCATCATCACTCGCTTTGATTTCCTGTGTACTCAATGCATTCACTGTCTTAGCACCACCCACTCCTATCACATGCTTGGCCATTAGATCAATTTGTGTCATCATTTTGGCCATTGTCTCATCACGCTCCCCATCCTTCTTCCTCATTTCGTTAACCAAAATGGATGAGGGTGCTCCCAAAGTTTGTACATCAACTTCTCTGGTATGCCAAGCTTGATTGGTTTTTGTCATTCACTCTAATAAAGTCAAGGCAATGGGAAAATATAAGTCCATGAAGGTGCCACCTCCAAGTTTGTCAACCACTGACTTATTTAGAGAGTTCAATGACTAATAGAAGCTTTGTAGCAACACATTGTTCGATAACTCATGGTTTGGACAAAAGAGAAGATTCTTTTTGAACCTTAACCAAACTTCATGTAAAGGCTTGTTTTGATCCTTTTCGGGCAAGGACGGAAAAACATGGCTTTGTTCATTGAAAAGTTTGTTTCGAAAATCTAATTAAAGTTTCCGAAACATTTTCAATTAAAAGCAAGAGTCACCACTTAAAGGTTTCAAAAGTTAATAGATTAAGGGTAAGGGTAAGGGGTAATACTCTTGGAAGGGTGTTAAGGCACCAAGAGTATCCGCTAACTTGCGGTTGTCCGGGCTTGTTTGAAAAACTAACTTGTTGACTAACTTTAAAAAGACGAGATTGATTTTAAAAGACAGTTTTATATATAAGAGAGTTATTCTATAAGACAATATGGAAGAGTTTGTTTTACATAAAAGAGTTGATTTTAAGAAATTAAGCAACTGAAACAGTAAGTTATTACATAAAAAATGTTTATATGAAATATTGATGTCGTTTAGGGATAATTTAACTACGTTTTGCGAAGTTAGTTCAATTATACAATTAAATCTATCAACTAAGTAAAGAATACATATTTAAAACGTTAATCCCTGTCCTAATACTAGTGTGTGGGAACTCTTTAGGCCCACCACCAATTTTTGATTTGGACTTAGTCCATTTTGTCGATTTTTAGCCCTTTGGGCTACTGCTGCTGCCGAATGTTATGGGCTTTGGCCCAATTTATTTGTTCAGTCCATTTTTGGCTTTTTCCGATGTAGCGCTTGGGAATGTTTTATTGATTACTCAGTACAACTAATAAGAAATCACTCAAGAAAACAAAGGAGAAGTATATGGGAAAGTTATTAACATGCTAAAGGCCAACATCATCTCATGGTTTCTACAGATAACACATAGAGCAAACAGGGAGGTGATTGTTTTGGTAGTGACAAAACAAAGGGAACTACAGGGGTGAGGAGCATGCCATAAAGGGACATATCTCATCCCTTGGCTTTTTTTTATAGCAGGACAATCACATACAATAATCAAGGGGTATGTTTAAATCATTTTTTTTTCAAGGGAAAGGAACAAGGTAATCGGATAGAAGGAATGAGGAAAGGGGATGAGGGTTAAATAAGTCTAAAGCTAATAACAGTTTTCATGTGACAATCAAGGAAATACATCAGTACTAGCAAACAGTGAAAAGGGAAAAGGGGGAGTGAACATGTTTGTTGTTAAACAAGAGAGGTGGTTTGAACATTCGTGGATTAAACAAGTAGGAAACATACACTCGTGATATACATGCTATACTGCTTAATCAAACCCACAAACTATGAGAAGAAATCAAGACTCAAATATGACTCAAACATTACCCTAAATGATACTAACAGTTGAACATGTAGACAGATACCACATAGCAAAAAAAAAACAGTGAGGAAAGAAAGAAAACATTTGAAAAAGTAAAGCTTAAATCTGAGGGTAAATAGGGTAGGGGTTGATCATTGCTCATAAGTATGAAAATTTGTACTCAAATATATACTACACAGTTAGATCAAGAACCAGCAAAAATCATAGACAATTAAGACTCAATCACTTGAACTAACATCACCTTAACCATGGAGGAGAGTAGTGCTAATAGTTCAAGCATACAGGTTGATACCTCATAGTAAGAAACAGAAAAGGAAAAAGGATCAAGGGTAGGACCAAAGGAACTAGGGGAAAACAGAGGAAGGGTCAAACATGCTTACATCAATTAACATGTATAAAAATTTGCACTCACAATGTATACATGTTACACAGTTTACTCAAGAACAAAAAAATGCAAGATCGACCTAAACATCACCCTAAACATAGGAGCGCAATGTTATTAGTTCATATATAGTTAAGATAGTAAAGAGGAAAGAACAGGTTCATAAAAGAAAAAGAGTTTTTCATGAACAAAATCAGACCTAAGTCATAACAATAGGCTCATGCTCGAGTTCATAGCATTTAGACATCACATAAGTCAAAACTATACTAGCGGAACTATGGGGTTTATACAGGGAAAGGGAGAACAATGTCTAAAACTCATCACAGAGAGCTATTTAGACATGAGCAAACCATCTTATCATTCAATAAATACATGCATGAAATGGAAACATCTAGACAGGGTTAGTAAACTAAATAGGAGCATGATTGTGACAAAGGGGGTTGAGGAAAAACAAGAGAAAAAATCAAACATTTCATGTACAAAACAAGACAAATTTCATACCACAAGATCCACATCTTTTAGCTATAGATTTTAACTACGAACTCTCATTTACCTCTACTGTTTTAAAAAATCAAACACAGTTAGTGAGGATCATGGTTTTTCTAAGCGAGATTTCTACTCAAAATCATAATAACAGCCTAGAACAGAAACACATATCATAATATAGCAAACAAGACCAGAAATCCAGATTCATTCAACTTGAACATTTCATAACAAAGGAAAAGAAATGGAAACAATAATGAGAGGTGGGTGAGGATTATACCTTTTCTAGGGCAGCAACTTGTACCTTGAACCTCACCGAAAGTTTTACCACCACAGGATTAGCGCAAACTCGTTAGAACTCTAATTTTTAGTGTTTATTTTCCAAGCTAGATGACCGGTTTTTGTGAGGTTAGAGAATCGATTCTCCAGAACCCCCAATATTTCCCCAAAAATCAGCTCCTTTACATACAGCTGGGGGGGAGGTATTTATAGGGAATTTTGGGTGAAAATGGGGAGGAAAACCAGAGAGGTTTTTAGAGATTTTGCTGAGGAATTCAAATTCCTCAGTTGGAGCAACGTTCAGAGCAAAAACTTGTACGAAATTGTATAAGTTTTACGAATTTAGCGGAGAGGAGTGACACCTGGAGCTTCTTGAAGTTTCTCAACTTTGCCAGCTCAATTTTGGATGGAGCTAGGGACGGCGTTTGGGAATTTTGACGGAGTTAGAGCCATTGTTGAAGCTGAGTTGTTAGGAATGGTACCATCTTGGTATAAATCTTGAGCGAGGTTCGGAGAGCAAGGACGATTGGAGGTGTGGATTTTTTCCACGTTTCTTTCCTGGTACCTCCTTGTTACATCTCTCATGCTAAGCACGCGATGAGGGTATGGACAAACGAAGAAGATGGAGGGAAAGGGGAGAGAGAAGCTGTGGCGGCTAGGGTTTTTGAGAGGTATTGAGAGAGGAGAAAGAAAAGAGAAGAGGGCATTTTGTTTTTTGTCTGAGAGAAAGAGATGGGAGAGTATATGAGTGATGTTTGGGCCGGGTCGGTCGGGTCAGGCAGGTGAAAGTATTGGGCTGAGGGGAATTAGGAGCTGGGCCAACCGGGTCAGGTGGATTTGCTGGGCCAAATGGAGGGTGAAGCAAAGGGGTTATAAAGTTGTTTAAAGTTTGGCCACATTTTCAAAAATGTGGCCACTTTAGGTTTAAGGAGGTAGCCAAATTACGATTAAATTGATGAAATTTGGCTAGAATTTAAATGATATAAGGAATTATGCTAGCATTGGAATATAGATGAACTAATTACAATCAATTCTTGAGCTCAATTAACTTAAACAAATTGAATAATTATTGAATTTAACACTTAATTACCTCTTAATAATTATGAAATTAATTTATTCAATTAACTCTCGTTTTGAATTAACTTGGGGAAAAATCAAGCGTTCAATTCTTAAAAAGGATTTTCTTGTGAATTTAAACTCTAAAATAGCTCTTAAAGTAAACTTTATATAAATTTCACATGACTAAATATGAAAAAATATAAATTATTACTCAGAACTATCATAAAGGTTATTTGGAAAATATTTTATCCCCCTTTTTAAAAAAAATAATTATTTCAAAAATTGTTTGAAATTTAAAAAAGCTCAAAATTAATTCGTAATATGGCGGGTAAAAATTGGGTGTCAACATCTTCCCCTCCCTTTGGGTAGGGTGAGTGTAATGAACCCTGGGCAAAGGAATTTGACGTTCCCAATTTTTGTCCGACCACAAGTCCATCCTCGGGAGGTGGTTGGTTTTAGCACGAATTTCAAGGAATCATGGCCGAACTCTGGTATTGAGTTTCCTACATATCTCAGGTTACATGAGAATTCAGGCCACTTGTAGTTTAACATGCTTGATTTTACGCACATTTTTCGAGGAATTTTAAACTTTCCCGATTTCAGAGTACGGAGAGACCATAAAGCTGGGGAGTAGGAGGATTGGGGAGAGTTAGGAATGCAACCGTGTTTTCATCATAGAGTCCGCCTACATATCCTAGGACTCAGGGAATCAAGCTTCTTGTAGTTCGACTCAATAGGTGGAAAAAGTAATTTTATGTTAAGACGACCTTTGGCTCGGGATGAGTGACGAATAAGTTGAGTTATAGAAAAGAGGCTTGTAACCTTTCAACTATGAATGTGGTGAACTTCACACCCATAAGTAAGATTTTACCTGGACATAATTTCCAAAGCTTGAGGTGTATTGCCGCTCGGATTTGAAAAGAAAGAATATTTCTTCCAACGCGGGTTTAGAAAATACCCTGGATGCAAAACTAAGACCCAAAGATAGGAAATACCCACATGCCTTCTGATAGGGGTGTGGTTTGATGGTGGTGGTGAGTTGTTCCTTAGTTCACATCCAAAGAGTTTGATGTCCCTCTTCAGAATGTGTCACAAGTTGCTGCTAAGAAAAAGTTCCACGTTGTGTGCATCCTTTTTGGTGTAGTCCTTGTGGTTTTGCTTTTGAGAATTTCATCCTTCTTGGATTATCTCAACAATATCTCAAAACCAAATGGTTAGTAGTAATAGAATTCAGCAAGGAGAGATAGCTTCGTACCTTATTTTCCTTTATATGTTGTTTCTTGAGGAAGATGACGTCCTTTCCTATCTCTGCTTTAGTAAATGGCCGCTTCCATGACAGTTAAACGTGATAGCCTTCTTGTCTATCGGATAAGATTGCTTGTGTAGAAATTTTTGAATGATGACGGCCTTCTTGATTGTTTAAGGGAATTCTCTTGAAGGCGATAGCCTTCTTGGCTTTTGGCGGTGGTCTTTTGCTTATGTCTTTGGGGTATATCTCGTGTATCTTCCGCATCGTCATGATTAATAGACACTCCTTGGATTGTCAGGCCTTGGGTAATCTATCACATCACCCGAATTTGGATAGAGGCGGCTTACATACGCCTTTAACTTTCCAGCTTTCGAGTAATCTTGCACATTATCTTACTTTGGATATAGGCGTCTTACAAATATCCTTCGAATTGCCAGTTATTGGGTAATCCTGCACTTTTATCCGATCATGGACGTGATGTGACTTACAAATTTCCCTCGAATTATTAGCCTTTGGGTAATCCTGAGCAATATCAGCATGGATATGTCACGGCTTATAGAAACCCTTGGACCATCCATTTTTGGTAGTCTTGCACTTTATCCAATTTTGGATATTGTTGCAACTTACACGTTACCTTTGATCTATCAATCTTCAGGTGATCTTGCACACTATTTGGTTTCAGATATCGTTGCATCTAACAGATAATTCTTAGTTTTGTGAAGTTTCAGGCAATCTTGCACACTATTTGGTTTCGAATATCGTTGTGACTTATAGCCAACTTTTGACCTTGACGACAGGTGGTATATAACAGAATCTTCCGGAGATTGATGCTTTCGAAGAAAGGTGCATAAAATATCCTTGACGTCATACCCCTCTGTATGACGCAATGCGGGACATAAATATGCTGGATGCCAGATATGGCATAATAAATGATAGTGATATCCTCAACGTCAGACTCTTTTTCCTTACGTAATTTTGGATATAAGCATGCTGAGGTCGATACTGTGCAACTAGTTTTACTTGGGGACACCTAATGAATGTCATCCTTTTTGAAGCCAGCTGGCAGAGGTACATAATCTTCACAGGGGATGTGTGTCTGCAATATATTATGATGGTGGTCTTCTTGATATGCAAATATGAATGGCCTTCTCGTCATGGTCATCTTAACATAGAGATATGAATGGCCCTCTCGGCATGGTCCACTTGACATGGCCCTCTCGGCATACAAATATGAATGGCCCTCTTGGCATGGTCCTCTTGACATTGACCTCTTTGCATGGTCCTCTTGACATGGCCCTCTCGGCATGGTCCTCTTGACATACAAATATGAATGGGCCTCTTGGCATGGTCCTCTTGACATGGCCCTCTCAGCATGAAAATATGGATGGCCCTCTTGGCATGCTCCTGTGATATGATGCCATACAATAGGATGCAACATAATATGATATGATGCAATGAGATATGTCATAATATGATGCGACATCATGCTATGCCAGGTGATGCAATATGGTGCAATGTGATGCAGTGCAGTATGATGCAATATGATGCAGTGCAGCATGATGCAAATGTTAATGCAAAATGCGATGCCATGCAGAATGATGTAACGTGAATGCAAAATGCGATGCCATGTAGCATGATGCAATGTTCCATAGGGAAGTCATGAAAAAGTTACCTTTGGTCTTGATGTCGAAAGAAAAGAGAGGAGAGCATTTTGTTTTTGTCTGAGAGAAAGAGATGGGAGAGTATATGAGTGATGTTTGGGCTGGGTCGGTCGGGTCAGGTAGGTAAAAGGACTGGGCTGAGGGGAATTAGGAGCTGGGCCAACCGGGTTAGGCGGATTTGCTGGCCCAGATGGAGGCTGAAGCAAAGGGGTTATCAGGGTGTTTAAAGTTTGGCCACATTTGCAAAAATGTGGCCACTTTAGGTTTAAGGAGGTGGCCAAATTACGAATAAATTGATGAAATTCGTCTAGAATTTAAATCATTTAAGAAATTAGGCTAGCATTGGAATATAGATGAACTAATTACAATCAATTCTTGAGCTCATTTAACTTAAACAAATGAAATAATTATTGAATTTAACACTTAATTACCTCTTAATAATTATGAAATTAATTTATTCAATTAACTCTCATTTTGAATTAACTTGGAGGAAAATCAAGCGTTAAATTCTTAAAAAGGATTTTCTTGTGAATTTAAACTCTAAAATAGCTCTTAAAGTAAAATTTATATAAATTTCACATGACTAAATATGAAAAAATATAAATTATTACTCAGAACTATCATAAAGCTTATTTGGAAAATATTTTATCCCCCTTTTTTACAAAAATAATTATTCCAAAAATTGTTTGAAAGTTAAAAAGGCTCAAGATTAATTCGTAATGTGGTGGGTACAAATTGGGTGTCAACAATGCTCATCCGAGAGCTACCTAAAGTTGGTAATCTCATCTCTTAACTTCATTATTTGAGATGGAGGAAAAAACCTCGACTCAAATGCCTCAACCAACTTGTCCCAAGATGTGATAGAGTCATCCGGCAACTCTTCCAACCACGCCGTGGCTTCCCCCGTCAAGGAAAAAGGGAATAGGCGTAATTGAATGGACTCATAGGAGATATGTTGAAAGATAAACGGTTGGCAAATCTCCACAAAATTCCAAATATGACGATTGGCATCTTCATGTGCTGCTCCACCAAATAGGCCCTTCATTTGGATTAAGTGGAGCATGGTGCTAGTCACATGAAAGACATAATTTCCCACCATGGGGTGTAGGCCGATTGAACCTACACCCCCTTGCATCATAGGCTCAGCCTCGTCGGCCTCCATGAAGCTGTCAACGCTCTCGTTGTTGTCGACCTCGTTCTTAGGCTAGCCTACTTACTCACAACCCAAACAACAAATGAAAGTAAAAGAAACAAGTACTCTCAAACTAATTTCAAATCAACAATCAAAAATAGGTAATAACTCAAGTCCCCGGCAACGATGCCATTTTTTATGAATGCTCAAAAATGTGCTCCCCAAGTTGTAGGTCACGGTGATCGTGCAGCAAAACAGAATATATAATTCCCAATGAGTGTCGGGGTCGTACCCAAATGACTTGGAGCTCACTAAATTTAGATTGTGTCGAATTGAGTTCAAGGTGAGAGTAAGTGCTTAAACAAGAAAAGTAAAAGATTGGGGGAATTGGGATGTTGTCACTACAATCACAATTCAATTAAAAGCAAATAAACAAAAGCAGATGTATCATATAGAGTAGACGACTAGGGATGTGTATCCAATGAGGTTTTAATCATGGGCTAGGGTGATTATCAATCCACATTTGTGCTCACTTATTGACATAAGTAGCGTTTGTCATGGGTATGGATTGTTATCTTTTGATCAACAACCATATATCTGATGATCTTGGTTAGAGCATCTTCGCTTTGATCGACAAACAACTAATCTATGCTTGGGAAGGTCACACTATCTCTAGCTTAGACCCTTAAATGGGTGATTCCTTCGATAAGACTTATCTCTAGCCTCAAATCTAGATGGAGTCCCAAGTTCCCACTAGCAATTTCACATCCGAAACCATGAAATCCTCTTTCAAGCAATCACATAGTCAAGTAATGAAAATTAATGTTTTCAACCACCAATTTTGAGGATTAAAACTTGGTGAAACTACTAGAGCCATGTCAAATAAGCAATTATAAAGATGAATTAACAACACCCACACCCATTTGTCAAGAACCCATTATCAACACACCTCTAGACAAGAGAAATTAGCCACTCATCGCAAAGGAGAAAGATATACCAAATGGGTAAGTCAAAATCCTCTTCATTAGAGCTAAATCTCAAGTTCCAATCTCAATTTGAGTGCACAAATTGTTAACTAAGATAGTGGATTTAAACCCTCTTCTCTTTGGAGAGGAAAACTTTTTCTTACGGCAAAAAGCTTTCTAAAATATTCAGGACTGAAGTAGAATTTTTACAAATGAGCCTAAATGAGCCTTTTATAGCTTCCCAAAATGTCATTAAACTTTAGGACAAAATTGGCCCTTCAGGTGGTGTGCGGCATGATGTGCGGTTCACACATCATGATATGCACATCGCACATCCTCTTCGATTGGACCAGTGACTTCGGCTAACTTTGGGAGCTTTATGCGAAGAAGGTGAGGTTTGCACCTTGGGATGTGCGCATTGCACATCGACCTTACCCCTTAACAGATTCTTCAGTGGCTTTTGCAGCTTCATGCGGAGGAGGTGCAGTTCGTACCTCGGCATTTATGTGTCGCACGGCCACCGCATTTCAGGTTAAAATCTCCAGCTTTTCAAAACACTTCGCACTTCACACTTTTTGAGCTCTTTTTGGGTGCATTTCCTTGTTTCTCATCATTTATCAAAAGTACCTGCATAGACATCAATAAAGGCCATAAGAACCTCTAAACCTATTCAAAACATAGCAATAATTCATTGATTTAGGCTCAATAAGTTGATAGATTACCGACTTATCATATATTTCCTTAGGAGCTTGCCGTTCTTGTGAGATGTTAATAGCTTCTTTTAATGGTTATTAGCTATTGGTTTGGTAGATATTATGATGTCATTTGCTGAGTTAAAGAGGGCTGGTCATAGTGATGACCTTAACACTTTATCAATTTTCTATAGCTTGTTCTTGCAACCTTGATGATTGTAGAAATTATTGCATTACGATACGTTGGTTGAGCTTCATAGAGACACCTTTGAGGATTTACTGAAAGGTGTGTTAACACTTAATTTTTGCTTTTTGGCATGACCCTAAAGGGCTAAGCTTATTATAGATTATATAACATCGTTATTGCACTTGTGGCCTTATATTAGTAGGGGACCAGAGGACACTAAACAAGCAGGCTAATACAGGTTAGACAAGGCACAACACGCGATACTACAAGCAAGCGTAATGAGATTGCAAGAATAATAGAAACTAGAACAATGGTTTTCTGATAGACTGGACTTGCCTGACCAAAAAGGTGGCTTGCCATAAAAGTTGGCTTTCACATCCACAAAAGGGTGGCCTACAAGACTTGGTCTATAAAGTCTTTTCATCCACAAAAGGATGACTTTCCAAACTGAGCTACTCATCCATAAAAGGATGATTTGCCAAATTCATTTCATGTGGTACATCAGATCATAGTAGTACAACTTTTCCTTACATTGATTGGGATAACAACAACACTCTCCCTAGCTTGAGCTCCACTTCGAGAAAAGTTACTACTCTACTAAAAGATTTACCTGCTGCTTATAAGCTTATATTATATTAGAGGCGTCTTAGAAAACCATTTTACCATAACTATTATACTTGTAACAAGTTTACTTACAGAATAACCATGGTACCTTGCAACAATGATAGCTTACCGGATTAACTTTCTAGACCCTTATACTTGAACGAGGATTAGCCTTTCTCTCCCTCCAAAGGAAGAGAAAAAGAAGATTAGAAATCAAAATTTTTATTCATCAAGCAATATTTACAAACGGTGTAGTATTTTCCTAATCTATTTGCTGAATTCTAAACTAATTTCTGAATTTTTCTCTAAATTGCTTTGTCCTATTTACCTAGCTTCCTTTATATAGATAGAGGAAGATGACTACAAACAAACTGACTTACTAAAAATAGAAAACTTTATCTTATATGGCCCACCATTCTAAAAATAGTAAAGCCTTATCCTAATCTAAAAATAGTAAATCCCTATCTGGGCACATAATTCTGTCTTACTTTAATCAAACTAGGCCCCACAAGCATGTGATGGAGCCTAATAAAATAAAAATACATGATAACCTAAGTACTACTAAGCTGCTGCAAATTCTTGAAAACCGTAGTATATACATGTGATGGCATATGACAGAAGGGTCCACTTTTGTCTTCTCTGCTGCAAGAAAGTGAATAAGAAACTTGCAAGATGGTGTGTAGGCAATTTATAAGCAGGTGTGTAAGTTGGTTGTAAGTTGGTGTTTAAATATTTGGCAAGTAGGTGGATAAGCTAGTTGTAAGTTGGTGGGTAGACATTTTGTATGTAGGTGGGTAAGCTAGTTGTAAGTTGCAGGGTAGTCATTTGACAAGTATGTGGGTACGCTACTAAAGGTTATTTGTCTTGACATGTGTAGTAAACTTGGAATGGGTAATTTTGTCAATGTAACTTGGTGAAAACCTTGTAACCATGCATGCATCATCCAGAATCATCATGTATTATTGAATGGAGCATTGTTTGAAAGTGTTGATGGTTGGCTCGCATATCCTCCTTTCTCCATCTACCAATCAGTTCTATGTTTTCCTTTTAGCTTTTTTTCCCAGGCTTCTTCTGTATGATTTGGTGAAGTAATTCTTCCTGTCGGATGGCCCTGCTGTATTGTGTTCCAAATTTACTGATGGAACATTCATTCTTCCTTTTGTGGTGGGCAGAGTTACTTCATCTTTGAGAACCTATTGTCGGCATAGACTCCATCTATCTACAAGGATAGATGGATAAAATGGATCTTTGTACCGCTGGTATATTGCTAGTGGATAATTTGCCATCCCAGATAGGATCATTCTTTATGCGTTAAGCATCAAGATATGCTTAGCTGGCTTTTTGCTAATCTGCCCCTTATCGGTGGTGTGGAATACCATTGAGTATGGCCTGAACTTCTTCTTGAAAGACATTCCTTGGGTTTTTATCTCCAAGCGATCCTTGAGTTTCCTGTAGATATCAAACTCGATGATGAGGTCTTTCCCTAGAATATCAGAACCAAGTAGTTTGGTTATGAATTGCAATCCTGCAATTAATTCAATCACTACTGGATACTTTGTGAGAACCCTGGTATTTAGGATCCCATTTGATGCAGTGTTGAACTTTATAATATGAGGAATCCATTGATTTTGAGGAAGAATAATTGGGTTAAGTATTGTCGAAGATGTACTAGTTTCCACCAAAGCAATGACTTGGACTGGTTTGTCCCATTTAGATAGATAGTTTGCTGGACTTGAGAGGCTTCTGCATCCGAAGTGTAATTGATGTTTTCTTCTTTGACTTCGAATACCTGGAAATGATCAACATTTGAATAGATCTCCTTTTTTAACTTGGATAGATGGATATGTTCATCACCTAAATCTTTGTAGACCTCCATGGAGAAGAGAGTCTTCTATGTTGGCTTTTCTTGTAAGGAGAAGAACAGTTTAAGATCATTATCTCGGCTAAGATAGACGCCTGCATGATTTTCTATTTCTTCAAGGAGATGTATTGACCTATTGGACCCTCTGGAGTGGGGACAATTTTTTTCAAAATGTCCACTTCTATTGTAGACGAAACATCTTCCATTTTTATGGGAACTGCCTAGGCTTCTTCTCCTGAAGTATTTTGTACTCTTGATGAACGTGGCGTTTCCGCCTGAAGGCTTAAGCCATTTGATCCTCCTGAATATTTTTTGTCGCCTGGGTATATGGCAAGAGCAATCTGATCTAGTGATAAGATCAGATCTGGTGTAGGCTTTATCTAAGGCTGGATTGTTTTGAATGATCTGCTTAAGTAAAGACCTCTTTGGGAAGATATTATCCACTGCATGGAGTATAACATTCGTAATGTATCCGACCTGTGGGATCATTATGGATTGGAATTTATCCTCAATGATTGTCATAGTTCAGCCTTACAACATGTTTTGTAAGGACGAAATGAAGGCTTGCTTTAGGCTAGGATCTCCGCCTAACTCAAAGTGTATCCTTGCCATATTCTATAAGTGACATCAATGATGTCCCTATTAAATTAGACACACTTTATTTCAAAGAACTATCATCCACTACTAGAAATTGAGCCTATGAGAATAGACTTTCTAGTAACCATTTCAAAAGCATTGCTATAACTAGTCTACTGTAATAGTTATGACCATTGACCAAAGTTTTGGTTCCTATTGACATGGCTTAGCCATATGATTGTTGCCATTATAATATGACCGTTGCAATAGTACTACCTATAACAACGGTCTAATGTGTTGGTACGCTGAAACTATTTATTGTAACAGTTATTTGATTTTTTTTATTTATTAGAATAGTTTATTAATTTATCACATTTCCCTCCATATTTTTCCTAAATTATTTTGTCCACCCGCCAATGACAAAAATATTTTTCTTTTATTTTTCTTTATTTCTTAAAACACAATTTAGAAATAAGCTCTTTTAACCTTACCTCATTTTGGCAACTACACTCATCAGACAAACAAACCTCACTCTCTCATATCTCTAACCTCTCTCTATGTTAGAATCAAAACTTCTCTCTTCTCTAGCATTAGCTTCACTGCAAATTTGAGCCAATGCTCTCAGATTTATGCTAATCTTTGCTTGTATTTGAATATTAAAAGCTAAAATCTGCAAACTCCTCTCATCTCTTGAGGGTTTGTGTGATTTTAGTTGGGGTTTTGGTTATTATAGTTGGAGCAAGAGTCATTTTTAGCTAAATCTCTCAGATTTTAGCTAAATCTATTTGTGGCTGTAGCTGGACCTGATAAATCTTAAATTTCCTCAACAAGTTCGATCTTTAAAGGTATTTTTCTTTAATCTGTTATTTTCTCTTCAAGTTCTGATCTACGGGGTTAGTGAAATTGTCAGATTTTCTTGTTGCATATGATTTTAGGTTGTCACTGTGAGTGGATCTTACTTTGTTTATTTTAGGGTTTGTGAAATTGTTGGATTTTGCTATTGGAATTTAGTTGCTGTTGTGTTTTAGTGTTAATTTGTTATTGTTAAGTGTGGTAAAATTATTGGATTTCTCTGTTTCATGTACGATTTAGTTGATGCTAAGTGTTGGTGTTCATTTATTGTTGTTAAGTGTGGTAAAATAATTGGATTTCTCTGTGACATGTACGATTTAGTTACTCATATATGTTTGTATTAATTTATTATTGTTAGGTCTAGTATAATTGTTAAATTTCTCTGTTGCATGTATGATTTAGTTATTTCTATGTTTTGGTGTTAATTTGTTATTTTTAGGTATAGTATAATTTTGAGATTTAGTTGTTGCATGTGCTATTTAATTAGCTATTATTTGTGGTCTTAATTTATTGTTGCTAGGTATGGTATAATTGTGGAATTTTGTTGTTGCATGAGCTATTAAATAGCTACTGTGTGTGGTCTTAATTTATTGTTAATGGAATATTTTTGGTAGATTGTTCAATGTGGTCATTGATGTTGGATTTCCTATTGCACTAGCTATTAATAAATCTGGTAGTGTTTTTTCACCCTGTTTCTCTTTATTATTTGATATTAGATTTCTGTGAGTGGATTTTTGCTGGCAGCTTTGGTGAAATTGGTTGCTTCAAATCAAATTGCTCTTGCCATTGATCTTGAATTTCTGATGCATGATTTACTAACTTAATGTAGTGTCGGTTAAAACTGTTATCTTTTTATTTTTTGGTAATTGTTTGTGTGTTGCCTCGAATGTTCATAAAATTAGATTAAAATGTATTGGCTTCTTTGTATGAAATGATCATTGTTTTTTCAAAAAAGTTAATTGTGGAATCTATTTTCTTAAAGTGTCCAAACATTTCCTAAGATGTTGGTTTACTTAGTGTGACATCTCTTTTATTTATGTTACTGGTTTTGGCTAGGCTGTCTATTTATTTAGTGTGTCATCTCTTTCATTTAAGTTACTGATTTTGGCTAAGCTATTGGTTTACTTAGTGTGTCATCTCTTTCATCTACTTAGTATGTTTGCTTAAGTGTGGACTCTATTTTATTAAAGTGTCAGCTACTTGTTTTGGCTATGTTTTGTTGAATACTTAACTGAAAATGGTCTTTTATTAAAAGGGGACTCTTTTGTCAAGTATTCTCATGTTTAAGGTTTTTAATGAAATTTTAATAGGCATCAGTTTTTTCTTATCAAGACTATTCCCTTCACTAACAATTTCTTCATTGAGTAAGTGTAATATCTTAAACTATAATATATATTTTTATGGGTATGGTTAGCCTTATTTAATTGGTCGCTCAGTCAAATTTAAAAGACATTAGTTGTCGTGTCATGCCTCACACGGATTATGGACTGTGACAAAAATGATATTCAAAAGAAAATATTGAACTAGTTTATCCTTTTTACCAAAGTTTATATGTAATGCATTTGTGGCTTCACATGAATGTAAAGCTTTTAATTGTAAATTGAATGTAATTTGGTCTCTTGTTATTATGGAAAGCTATATATGGCAAGTATTTGTTTCTTTGTTTCTCGAACTGTCCAAAAATATAATTGTACTTGTGTTCGATCCTTCAAAATTTCACTAGTTGTGGATGATCTTACACTTGAACACAGTAAAATTTTAGGAGAGTCCGATTAAGATAGACTTTATACTTATTTGGATTATATAAAACTTTTGTTTACAATTTTCATGATTCAAGTATTTTAATTAGGATATAGACATGGTAATTTTAATCACTTTCCTTGGCTATTTTAATCACTTCCCTTGGCTATTTCATGTTTGCATCCAAACAACTCACATTTTCTATAGTTTCATCATTTGTTGATTGACTGTTGAAGAACTTTCATCTGCCAGAGATTTGCAAGTAAATTTTGTCCGTTGATCCAATGAATTTGTGATCTAGTTAGTTGAACCCTCAGTTGTTCCCTCTTGAAATCTGTGCATTCTCAATGTATATTAATCTAAGTTTGTTTAGAGTGTTGCTACTGTGGGTCTTAATTTGTTGGTAGTTGTGGTTAAATTGTTCACTATAGACGATATTTCTCTTATCATTAATGTTGGATTTCCTGTTGCATGAGCTATTAATAAATCTGGTAGTGTGGTTTATCTTTATTTCTTTTTATTTTGTGATAATTGATTTGTGTGACTAATTTTGATGGTAACTATGGTGAAATTGTTTACTGTAGACCATATATCTCAAGCCATTGATGTTGGCTTTTTTGATGTATGAGCTATTAAGTTAGGTAGTATGGATTAAACTTGGATCTTTTTATTTTTTGGTAATACTTTGTGTGACTATATCGCCTTTATCGAATGTTTATAAGTCATTGACAACATAAATTTGTGAAGCATGATAAACTTGTTGAAGTCATTATAAGAAACTTGGGGCTATTTTAATATAATTAGTTATTACCTTGAGAGTTTTTCTTTAAAATATTTTTGTTAAGTCACTTTGAAGTTATTATGACTAAGAGTTTGAAGTTGTAGCTTCTGGAATGCTGACCACCCCTTTAGAAATGTACATGTTATTATAAGAAAGTGTAGCATCCTAGTCATGTCTTGATAAATAAAATTAGATCAAAATGTATCAGTTTCATACTAAGAAAATTACCACCATTGTCTGTTCAAAAAACTAAAGTCTGAAAAAATGTCTTTTCTTGAAGTGTGCAAACATTGGATGAACTATTTTCTTCCTAGTATGTCATCTCTGAAACTTTAAGTTACCGATTTTCTAATTGTTAATCTGTCTTGTTTGTGGGTTTCTAATGTGTAATATTGTGAAGTGGTTGATGAAAATGATATTGTGCTTGCGGAACATTGTTGCCTTTTATATTTCATAGTTTATCATAAATAATCATTTTTTTGTTTTCTTCTGTCATATAGATTACTATGAATAATCTAGATAGAAGTTGGATGAGTGTAGGAAGAAGCTCTAATGAGTTCATAAATAGAGTGAAGGATTTCCCTGATAAGGCATTTGAACGAGCTTCTAAAGGAAATGAAATATTATGCCCTTATGATCATTGCAAGAATCGTTATTGGCGTTACAAAAATGTGGTGGAGAATCACTTATTTGCAAAAAGATTTGTTAAAGGATACAATAGGTGGATTTCTCATGGGGAAAGAGTATCCTCCAGTACATCACATCCAAGTAGTAATGAGGAAGATTGTAACAGTCATGGCGATATTGATGGACTGGTTCATGATACTTTTAGAAATATAGAGGATAATGCAGGGTATGAAGAAGGAGTGAGAGAAGTACTATCTGAAGATGTAAAGAGGTTTTTCAGATTAGTCGAAGAAGGAAAAAAAGAGTTATATCCAGGGTGTGAGAAGTTCAGCATGTTGAGCTTCGTCATTCGGTTATACTTGCTTAAAAGCATACATAAGTTGAGTAATGTGGCATTTTTAGATCTGTTAGACTTGTCAAAAAAA
The DNA here is from genome assembly GCA_003996215.1 of Jaltomata sinuosa. NCBI lineage: Eukaryota > Viridiplantae > Streptophyta > Magnoliopsida > Solanales > Solanaceae > Jaltomata > Jaltomata sinuosa. The sequence continues at coordinate 34,804 of QJPP01003326.1, forward strand.
ACTTTTCCCTTTGCTCAGCTGCCTGAGTCTTTTAATAGGGATAAAAAGATGATAAAAGATCTGGGTCATGGTTATGATAAAATACATGCATGTCGTAATGATTGCATGCTATTTTGGAAAGACAAGGTAGAGGTAAATAATTGCACTGTGTGTTGATCTTCTAGATGGATAAATACTTGTGATAGTTTGACTAGTGCAACCTCTAAAATACCCGCAAAGATTTTGAGATACTATCTTTTGAAGCCTAGGCTTCAGAGAATGTTTATGTGTGCTGAAATTGCAGTTGCAATGCGATGGCATGCTACTTAATGAACTAATGATGAGAATTTAAGACACCCTGCTGATGGAGAAGCTTGAAAGTATTTTGATTCTTTACATCCAACCTTCTCAAATGTTCCTCAAAACGTCAGATTAGGTCTTTCAAGTGATGGGTTCAATCCATTTCGAACCATGAGCATTTCCCATAGCACATATCTAGTTATGTTGATGAATTATAATTTATCATCATGGATTTGCATGAAGTTGGAGTACATAATGATGTCAATGATCATTCCAGGTCCATACTCTCCAAGAAATGACATTGATGTATACCTACAACCATTAATTGATGAATTGAATGAGCTATATGAATTTGGGGTAGAAACACATGATGCTCATTCAAAGGAAACATTTCAAATGTGCACAACCTTATTATGGACAGTTAGTGATTTTCCAACTCTAGTAATGTTGTACGGATGGAGCACTAAGGGGAAATTGGCATGCCCAATTTGTAACTATAACACATGCTCTCAATACCTCAAACATAGTCGTAAGATGTGTTACTTAGGTCATTGGAAATTTTCACCTCCTGATCCTCTATTTCGAAGAGACAAGAAATCATTTAATGGTGCGGAGGATCATAGACCTGCACCTACACCACTATCGAGCACAAAAGTGCTTGAAAAGTTACAACATTTCAATGATGTACTTGGAAAGGGCCAAAATAAAAGGCATCGGACTACTGAGGGTTCATGGAAGTAAAGATCAATCTTCTTTCAATTAACATATTGGCCTACAAACTTCTTGAGGCACAATCTAGATGTGATGCATATTGAGAAGAACTTTTTTGGTAGTTTGCTTGTTACTTTACTGGATATAGTAGGAAAGTCCAAGGATCACATTAATTCTCGTTGTGACTTGCAAGAAATGAGGATATGTTGAGAGCTTGTGTGATTGATTTCAAAGGTAATTGGGATGATCACTTACCTCTTATCGAGTTTTCCTACAATAACAACATTCACTCTAGCATCTAGATGGCTCCTTATGTGGCACTTTATGGTCGGATATGTAGATCTCCTATTGGTTGGTTAGAGGTAGGTGAGGCAGCCTTGATTGGTTCAGATTCAGTTCATGAGACTATGGAAAAAGTTTAGCTTATTAGGGAGAGGTTGAAGACCACTCAGAGTCGACATAAATCATACGCGAATGTGAGGAGAAGGGAATTAGAATTTAAAGTTGATGATTAGTTTTTTCTAAAGGTGTCACCCATGAAGGGTGTGATAAGATTCGGCAAGAAGGAAAAGCTTAGTCCTCATTTTGTAGGTCCTTATAGGATTCTGAGGAAGGTTGATAAGGTTTCTTATGAGTTGGTATTGCCATCAGATTTTGAAGCAGTTCATCTAGTTTTCCATGTTTTCTTACTGAAGAAGTGTGTTTGTGATCCGACCTTGATTTTTCATTTGGAGGATGTAGGTGTGAAGGATAGTCTCACCTATGTAAAGGTCCCCGTAGAAATCCTTGATCGTCAGATTCGAAGGTTGAGAAACAAAGAAGTCGCTTCGGTAAAAGTTCTTTGGAGAAATCAGCTTGTTGAATGATCTACTTGGGAAGTGGAATCAATCATGAAAGCCAAGTACCCTCATCTCTTTCCTTCTGATTCCGTTCTAGCTTGAGGAAATAGTTTCATCCTTAGTATGTTCCTTCGATCTTATTTCATCGGTTACCCTTATGATCCTAGCATGTATTCATGTTTTCGAAGTTGATTTAACCATGTTTTAAGTTGAGGAGTTCAGTTTTCATGTTTATTCTTTGAATTCCATGTTTTGTTGCTGGTTGGGCTGTTTCTTTTTCTCTCCAGTTTTCCATTGATAAGTTTTCATTCGAGGAAGAATGATCATAAGGGGGATATATTGTAACACCTCAGAAATTGAACCAGCTATCTAAGTCTGAAACTCAGAAAAGTTCCATGTTTCCAGGAATGACGATTCCAAACCACGGACCGTGGTTTGAACCATGGGTTGTGGAATGGAACCATGGTTTTCTTTTATTGATTCAGTCTCTGGTCTGGAACCACAAGTTGGTTTTATGAAATGTGGTTTGTACTACAGATCCATCCAATCAACTCGTGGAACCAGATCAAAGGGTTGATAAGTCCCTCAGGTTACACGACTTGATTCTATGGCCCGTTATTTTAGTCGTGGTTTTACCATAGACCAACTAAGTCCCCTGGAACCACGAGTCCTAATAACGACCCGTCATCCATTCTATGGGTCCGTATTGTTGACCCGTAGAAAGTCCTTCTGCATCTTGAGATATTGACCAGGAACCATGAGTTTGAACCATGGGTCATGATTCAAATGACGACCCATAGAACCGACCCGTGATTCCTGAAGCCCACCTATTTTCTAGCTTTTTCTTAATTAAATTCCTGGGGTATTTTAGTCATTACCCACCCTTTTAACTCCTAAATGATGTCATTTTGGCTATTTCTAGAAGGGTTTTCACCCTCATTAGCCTAAGTCCCTTCTCATTACCTCATTCATCTTACAAAAAGGAAAAGAACTCTCTCAAGCTCAAGGTCTCAAGCTCCAAGTCCAAATCTCCTAATCTTTTCAATTTCAAGTAGGTTGACTTCAATTAAGATATGTGGGTATTCAACAATGGGTTCCTTCCACCCTTGTCCCCATAACCTCAATTCTTAAATTAATTTATGAACTCGTGAAATTAGGGTTTTGATCTAAATTGGGGAAAACATAAGAAATCAACTGTAATACTTAAGTTCACGATTTCTTATTGTTTATTTATGATTTGATCATTATTCCTTTATTGGATTTAAAATCCCAAGCATTAAAGTTTATTTCTAGCATGATTCCATTGAATTGTATGTTTTCAAGTGAAATTGGGCATGATTAGATATCATAACTTTATGAATTTACGAAATTGCATGCCAAATTCTTCAATTATGAATTTAGAAAGAAAAGTATGATTTGAATTATGGCAATACTTTACATCAAGGACTTATAATATGAGAAATGCATGGTACCCTATGTGTCTTCATGCTTTTCAAAAGAGACTTGGTATTCAATTATACCTTCATGAACTTATGAGCTATATGCATGTTTTGGGAGTAGTACTTAGCATCGAGTGATGAGGGTTCGATTACCCAAGTCCAAAAACTATGTTGCCAGCATAGGTTATGATTTTTCCTATGGGCTTATGAGAGTGGATCCACATCTTGATTAATGGTGTCCTTGCCTTAACGGGGCATAGGACAACCTTGCCAACGAGGGTTATATAGTTGGGTATGGTAGCCCGTGCTTTGGAAAGTTTTGGGCCAGCTTTGGTAACTAGGGTTACATAGTTAGATTCCATGTAGCTCACATGGTCTATTGTCGGTAATAAAAAACTCCCATATAAAAGTTTTTAATTGTTTAAGCCCATGGTACGTATTTTGAGTTTGACTCTTATTTCATGATTTACTATTCAATTATTAATATCTACCTTGAAACTTTATTTATGCATGAACTAAGTTATTATCCATGTTTTAAGTATGTTTTTATCATGATCATGCATCTCTCATGTATTCGGTACATTCCATAGTATTGATTCATATCTTGTGTTGCATCCTTTGATGATGTAGATTTAGGTGTCCCTTCCCAGACTCTTTGCTAAAGCTTCTAGGCCACTTTCGGTCAGCTTTTGGTGAGTCCTCTTAGGTTGAGGGCTAGTTATGTTCATATTCTGTGTTAGTTACTTATTCGCGTACTTTGAGTTAGCTAGGGTTTTGTCCTAGAAACTCCTTATGTCATGTATAGAGGCTTTTAAGACATAGACAGTTTTCGAGTCCCTTTCTAGATTTTGTATTCCTATTCGACTGATTATCCATTTATGTGATTCCGTATTTATCTATTATGCTTCTGCTTATCAAATGATTTTCTTGAGTATTCTATTACCAAGGATTAGCATGGGACACTTGTGGTCCCAAGTACCGTGTTACGTCCAGGGGGTAGCTTCGGGGCATGACAATCCAATAAAAGATAATACAAGGGGAAAAGTTTTTTTAGCTAAATCCTATTTTTCTATGAAACTCGAAGATTTTTTTTCCTGTAGTGTATTTAAGAATGTCAAAATATCAAAAAGGTGTGCCTCAAACATATCAAAGCGTGTAGACGTGGAACAAATGAAAATATCAGGCTATAAGAGCCATGATGCTCATATTATGATGCATTACTTGCTCTAAATTACAGTTCAAAAAACGTTGCCCAAGAATGTTGCAGTAGTCTTGATTAGGCTTGGGAACTTCTGTGAATCCATGTGTGGTAAGGTTATAAAGCGGGCAGATCTAGAGGGATTGTAGGCTGAAATCAAAGATGTTGAATGTGAGCTTGAAAAGAATTTTGCTCCAAGTTTTTTGATAAAATAGAGCATTTGCCTATCCATTTGGTAGATGAAATTAAGTTGGGGGCCTAAATTATCTTCGTTATATGTATCCAACGAATAGAGAATTATGTGAGTTAAAGAACTTTTTTCGTAATTGATTTAATCCGGAAACATCAATTGTAGAGGGGTTTGTTGCCCAAGAGTTCTTGACCTTTTGTTTGAGATACCTACATGATGGAGTGAAGACACGATTTAGCAAGTACTAAACAAATGATGATGAGGATGCTGAACTAGAGCAATATGATCTACCAACTATATTCCATAAGATATGTCATCCAATTGGAAAAGAGAAGAAAACAAAAGGAAAGGATTTAAAGATTGATCTACAGTTGTCAAGTGAAGCACATCGATATGTTCTGTTCAATACTTGAGACGAACAAGTAGAGGATTTTATCAAGTAATTCTTTATATTTTGAACTTTATATATTTTGTTATTATGCTGTAAAATTCAATATATGAATTTAGTGGTTGTTTTGAATTATTCATAATTTTAAGGAACATAAGGCTTTAATTGAGGGTAGTATTATATCAAATGCATGGATAAGAGCAAGAATTCATAGTCAAGAATTCGACAATTGATTGAAAGAGAAAGTTAAATCTGCTGAAGTTCCTAATTAGTTGAAATGGCTATCTAAAGTGCCTAATAGGGTTGCAACTAGAAGCTATATGACATACTTCGTTAATGGATACTGATTTCATATATTAAAATGAGATTTCACACAGAAGTCTCAAAATAGTTGAGTGTCTTTGGCTGCGACAACTGATAGTTTTGCTAGTTCCCGAGATCAGAATCTCATTGATGGAGTGTAATGACCCTCTTGGTCATTTTCTATTTTTCATGCTTTTTCTACATTTCGATATTTTCTCAGCGGAAGCAGGTCATTTATGACTTGCCGAGACTGACGGTTTTTTTCCCGGGCCATTCATTAGGTCGTTATGACCATTTCCCTGTTTTAGAACTTGAACTTACAAAATCTGACTTTGTTCAACTTTTTTGGTTAACATGATCAGAATTGAATTTCAACTGTTCCGTTGGCTCTGAAATAGGGATTTTGGTCTAGTGGGACCATTGGTGTGGGTCTGAGTGCTTTTGGTTGGATTTTGTCTTGCTTTCTGTGTTTTCAAGCCAATTTGGCTAATAGGGTTGACTTTAGTCAACATTCAGAGAAGACAGCCTCGAATGGAAAATCCGTCAGTGTTGTTAGCTCCAAAATGTCAACTTTGGGCTAGAGGGGACCTTTGGTTCGGGTCTTGGGGCTTTTGCACTTAATTTTGGGTTTTGAGTTCTGAGTTAGTTTTGGGGCATGAGGCCTACTTTTCATTAAAACAATCTCCGTTGGAAGTTTTATCAATTCCATTGAGTTCGAAATACTGTTTTTAGTAGGGTGGCATGGTTAGTTTCTGTTCACGGGGTTCTGGATGAATCCTGAAGGTCCGTCGGATAACTTTTTTTGCCTTGTCAATTGCTGGTGGTTCACTAAAGTTGTAGACCCTTTTGGACTTCATGATCCCAAAGATTCCATCGCGTTCGCGATGTTCTAGTTTTTTGACCATCGCGATCACGAAGGTTGCTCTTTGTATATGCGATCGAGTGGCTGGCCTGTCTCAAACGCGATGGTCTTGCTCGCTCGTTCTTACCAATGTGGGGGTCATGTCGCGATCGCGATGAAGGACCCCTGACAACTATTTAAGCTTCAAACTTTATTTTCTCCTCCAAAGAACTCTAATTTCCTGCATTGTTGATCATTGAGCTCCGGTTCCAGCCCCTCCATTTCAAATTTCTTCATCTGGTAAGTTCTTTCTTCACCCCTTCTCCTCTTTTATGTTGTTAATCTTTGTTAAACCCATTGTTTTCCCGTTAGTTTCCTTGATTAACTCTTTTGAACTAGTGGACTTCATGGCTGTTTTGGGCCCTGAAACGAGCTTCGTTCATGCCTAAACTTTGTGTATGAGTTCCTTAACCCATCGCGAGCATAATTGTGAAATTTGTTTTCTGTTTTGTTGCGTGGGCCCCGAGGGCCATTTTTCCGATCCGATTCCCCACCTAATTGGCCATTTCAGGTGTTAGTCTAGAGCTGTTATGTTATCCTTAGCCTAGGAGCTTTCTTTATCTGTTTTGGCTAGTATAGAATCCTTAGTGTGTTTTTAGGAGGCTTAGAGGTAGAATAGAGATTCCTTGTGGTTTACGCTTTTACTTTCTATTTTACTTGCTTTATTCTATCATTGTGTGTAACTGTGGGCCTAAGGCCATAGCTTGGATTTGGATGAAGTTCCAGGTCAGTTCTCTTGCTTAGGAGGGTATTTCTGCCCCATTTTGCCTGATGGTGTGTGGTCTTTCTCTGTTTGTGAATATTTCATACTCACATTTCATGGAATATCATTGGTATAACATGGAAGTGTTTTTTTTAAGGATTTTTGTTTGAAATGAGGCTTTACTACGGTTGTGGTGATTTTTTGACTTAAACAAATTACTTTGAGTATTACTTTGGATTTTGGAAGGAAAATGGGAAAAATACTATTTTATGCACATATTTATAGTCCGATGCGGTATTTCGGACCCCGAATGCGGTATTTCGGACCCCCAATGCGTTATTCTGGGTATCTTACTTTCACCTATATATATACGTATATTCTGATGCGTTATTTCAGGTATTTTACTTTCACATATATATATATATATGCATAGTCCGATGCGTTATTTTGGGCTCCCGATGCGGTATATCGGGTTTATATTATATTGCATTCACGTATGCATACTCGTGCATCTCACTGCATTTGCTTTGGAACTTGGATTGTCTCTGGATTTGGCCTTATATTGTCTGTTCTTCCCCTTGTTGGATTACTAATATGTGCTCAGCTTTATAATTAGATTTAGGTGGATACCTGTAATTTTAGCTGCTTTCATGTATCTATTATTTATATATTATCTTTCTGCGCCAGTCAGCCTATGATGCCTGCTGATTATATGTTGTCTTGTTACTCATTCTACACTCTGCATCTTTTTCTAATGTCGCACCTTATACGAGCCACCCCTATTGACCTTCATGTCATTCGAGGCCTGTTGCAGTTCAGATCGCGATGAACTCTCGGTGCTTTTGGAGACTTTACATGCTTTCCATCTTGTATATTCTGTCTATATTTTGTATTTTGGATAGACAGAGTCTATTTTATAGCTACTCCTTGCTTAGTCACTCTTGTGCTAGTGACACCAGGTCCGGGTCAGTTCTCGTGTTTTTTTGTCTATTCGGTCACTTAAGGGCCATCTTTTGTATATTTTTTATACTGGTATGTATATATGCTATTGGCTCTGTCTTTTCTTATATCTTCCGAATTTCCTTAGTTTAATTATTATTACTGTCTTCCGGAATTATTGGGTTTCAGCTTGTCTACCAGGGGGTTATGTAGACGCTATCATGGCTCGGTTTTGGTTCATGACAGAGTGTCTAGTAAAGTCTCATGGATCGGTACGATTACGCTCGTATCCAATCTATGAGAGGCTATAAGACATTCCTAGGAAATACATTGTCTTGTTTGATTCCTTGTCGTGCGTTCTTGACTTGATCAACTTCTAAGTACCTTTGTTTCACTCTTTCTCAGATGGTATGGACGAGATCTACAGCAGGTAAGGATGAGGTCCCTATTCCTGCAGTTAGAGCCCCAGCTAAGGGACGGGGTAGAGGTCGACCCAGAGGTCGTGGTAGGGAGCGAGCTGTGGTGCCAGCTTGGGCCCGGGCTAGGCTGCCGTCACCAGAGCCTGAGGTTAGAGTGGATGAGGTTCAGTATGGGCCGGTAGGTTTTGTGGCTACTCCACTATTACAGGACACGTTGGTTTGATTATTGGGGTTTCTTGAGGGTATGACTCCACCAACAGCTTTGCCGAGCACTCTGATTGGTTCTCAGGTTTGAGGTGTGGGTCAGACTTTAGCTCAGGTAGCAGTATAGGGTTCAGGAGCGCAGCCTGCTACTGCGGCTCCCAGATTAGAGGTATTACCAGTCCCTGCAGTTTTTTCTCCCCCTCTTCCGGCCATGCCAGTTATGTCTTCTAAGGAGTAGAAGATGTTTGGTAGTTTCTTGAGATTGGGTCCTCCAAGGTTTTCAGGTACTTCTAGGGAGGATGTGCATGAGTTTCTGACTAGCTTCCAGGAGAGGTTACATAAATTGTGGTTAGTTGAGTCACATGGAGCCGATTACACCGCGTTTCAGTTGGATGACCCAGTGAAACAGTGGTGGAGGTCATAGGTTGCTTGCAGACTTGCCGGGTCACCTAGGCTAAGTCCCCTGTAACTACGAGTCCTAATGACGAACCATCATCCATTCTACGGGTTCATCCTGTTGACCCATAGAAAGTCCTTGTGCAGCTTGAATTATTGGTCAAGAACCACGAGTTGGAACCACGGGTCGTGATTCAAACGATGACCCGTAGCTGACCCATTTTCTAGCTTTTTCTTAATTAAACCCCAGGGGTATTTTAGTCATTACCCACCCTTTCATCTCCTAAATGATATCGTTTTGGCTATTTCTAGAAGTATTTTCACCCTCATTAGCCTAAGTCCCTTCTCATTACCTTATTCATCTTCCAAAAATGAAAAGAACTCTCTCAAGCTCAAGGTCTAAAGCTCCAAGTCCAAGTCTCCTAATCTTTTCAATTTCAAGTGGGTTAACTTCAATCAAGGTATGTGGATATTTCACAATGGGTTCCTTCCACCCTTGTGCCCAAAACTCTAATTCTCAAATTGATTTATGAACTTCTGAAATTAGGGTTTTGATCTAAAATGGGGAAAACTTTTGAAATCAGCTTTTATGCTTAAGTCCATGGTTTGTTATTGTTTATTTAAGATTTGATCATGATTCCTTTATTGGATTTAAAAGCCCAAGCATTAAAGTTGATTTCTAGCATTATTCCATTGAATTGTATGTTTTCAAGTGAAATTGGGCATGATTAGATATCATAACTTTATGAATTTACGAAATTGCATGCCAAATTCTTTAATTATGAATTTAGAAAGAAAATTATGATTTGAATTATGGTTATGCTTTACATCAAGGACTTATAATATGGGAAATACATGGTACCCGATGTGTCTTCATGCTTTTCAAAAGAGATTTGGTATTAAATTATACCTTCATGAACTTATGAGTTATATGTATGTTTTGCGAGTAGTACTTATCATTGAGTAATAAGGGTTCGATTACCCAAGTCTAAAAACTACGTTGCCAGCGTAGGTTATGATTTGCCCTATGGGCTTATGAGAGTGGATCCATATATTGATTAATAGTTTCCTTGACTTAACGGGGCATCGGACAACTTTGCCAATTAGGGTTATATAGTTGGGTATGGTGGCCCGTGCTTTGGCAAGGTTCGGGCTAACTTTGCTAACTAGAGTTACATAGTTAGATTCCATGTAGCTCACATGATCTATTTTCGGTTATAAGAAACTCCCGTATGAAAGTTTTTAATATTTAAACCAATGGTACATACTTTGAATTTTGACTCTTATTTCATGATTTGCTATTCAATTATTGACATCTACCTTTGAAACTTCATCTATGCATGAACTAAGTTCTTATCCATGTTTTAAGTATATTTTTATCATGATCATGCATCTCTCATGTATTCAGTACATTCCATAGTACTGACGCATATCTTGCACTGCATCCTTTGAAGATGCAAATTCAGGTGTCCCTTCCCAGACTCGTGGCTAGAGCTTCTAGACCACTCTCGATCAACTGTTGGTGAGTCCTCTTAGGTCGAGGACTAGTTATGTTCTTAGTCTGTGTTAGTTACTTATTCTCGTACTTTGATTTATCTAGGGTCTTGTCCTAGCAACTCCTTATGTCATGTATAGTGGATTTTCAAACATAGACAGTTTTCGAGTCTCTTTCTAGATTTTGTATTCCTATTTGACGGATTATCCATTTATGTGCTTCCGGATTTATCTATTAAGCTTCTGCTTATCAAATGTTTTGCTTGAGTATGCTATGACCAAGGGTTATCTTGGGGAACTTGTGGTCCCAAGTCCTGTGTTACATCAAGTGTATCTTCAGGGCGTGACAAACTAGTTATCAGATCCACGGGTTCAAGAGTCCTAGGATGTCTGAAAGTCGCATCGAGTAGAGTGTCTCTTTCATGTGTGTGAAGCACGCCACACATATGAGGGAGGAGCTATGAGATGTCTTAGAAAACTTCACTTCCTTCATGATCATGTCATGCGATAGAGTTAAATCTGATGTTCCCTTAATCCTTACCTTGTATGTTTCTGATTATGCCTCCATGAGCTATGCCTCCCCGAGCTGCTCGGAATGTTGTCCCTCTAGTTTCGGCTCCCGATTTCACGAATACAGAGTTTCAAAATTCTATCCATCTATTGGATCAAACTATGGCTGCCCAAGCCAATGATCAGGCTCATGTTCCCATTCACCCTCATGGTGGGATAGCGGCTCGAGTTTGAGATTTCATCCGTATGAACCCACTAGAGTTCTGGGGTTTGAAAGTGGGTGAGAACCCTCTTTTCTTTGTGGATGAGGTGAAGAAGTATTTTGAGGTGATGCAGGTTACCCGAGTTGAGAGTGTAGAGCTTAGATCCTATCAGCTAAAGGACGTAGCTCATATCTTGTTCACGCAATGGAAGGAGGCTAGGGCTAGGGACGTGGTCCCTCTGACATAGGAGTGCTTTGAGGGAGTTTTCCTCGACCGGTTCTTTCCATGAGAGTTGAGGCAAGCTAAGGTTGAGGAATTCTTGAACTTGAGATAGGGATCTATGACTGTTCAGGCGTACAATTGGAAGTTCACTCAGTCGTATAGGTATGCCCCCTCTATGGTGGCTGACCCACATGATCAGATGAACAAGTTTATCTATGGTGTTTCAGATTTGGTGAAAAAGAAGTGTAGGTCTGCTAGGTTGTTGAGTGATAAGAACATTTCCAGAATCATGACCCATGCTCACCAGATCGAGGGTGACAAGCTTACGGATATGGATAGGGAGAACAAGAGGGCTAGATCCAAGGGTTCAAATTTCAGTCATCAGAGGTCCGGAGGCGTACATCGCTCTTTATTTCAGAAGATATAATCAGGCCCCGTTCACTCTTCAGCTAGTACTCCTACCCAGGCCTCCAAGACTTATCATGATTAGACTGGTGGGAGAGTTGGTTCTCAGCCGCAGGGGAGTGTTGCAAAGGGTGCCCCTAACCCTTTTTGTGCCAAGTGTGGAAAGAGTCACCCCGGTGACTGTCTAGCCGGTTCAGGCAATTGTTTTGGTTGTGGTCAGACTGAACATCATATTAGGGATTGCCCTTCGGCTAGGAAGGGACAGGGAGGTAGGACTCAGTCTACCCCAGCAGCTTCAGGAGGTCGACCAGTACAACAAGGCACGACTTGTAGTTCTGGTGGTCAGCGCCAAAATTGCCTTTATGCCATATCCTCTCTTCAGGACCAGAAGAGCTCACTCGATGTGGTTACTGGTATGTTGGTATTCTTTTTTATAGATGTGTATTCTTTGTTTGACCCTGGTGCCTCCTTATCTTTTGTGACCCGTTATATAGCATGCAAATTCAGAGTATGTCCTGAATTGCTTTTAGAACCCTTTTGTGTTTCTACTCCTGTTGGTGAGTCAGTCTTAGCCAAATGAATCTACCAAAATTGGCCTATCTCAGTCCTTCATAGAGTCACTTCAACGAATTTAGTAGAGTTGGAGATGACAAATTTTGTTGTTATTCTTGGTATGGATTGGCTACATGCTTGTTATGCTTATGTTGATTGTCGTACTCGGGTTGTCTATTTCAAATTTACAAATGAAACCGTCTAGGAATGGCAAGGTAGTCTCTCATCCTCGAAAGGTCATTTCATATATTATCTTAAGGCTAGGAAGATGATTTCAAAAGGGTATGTTTACCATATAGTTTGGGTTATGGACACGGAGTCCACAACCCCATCCCTTAAGTCTATTCCCATTGTAAATGAATTCCTAGAAGTTTTCCCCGAGGATTTACCTGGAGTCCCTCCCGAGCGGGAAATTGACTTTGGGATAGATCTTCTTCCATATACGAATCCTATCTCTATCCTTCCCTGTAGAATGGCCCCTGCAGAACTTAAAGAGTTAAAGGATCAGTTGAAGGATCTTCTTGATAAAGGTTTCATCAGGCCTAGCATTTCTCCATGGGGTGCTCCAGTCTTATTCGTGCGAAAGAAAGATGTTTCTCTTAGAATATGTATTGACTACCGTCAGTTGAACAAGGTCATGATCAAGAATATTTATCCTATTCCTAGGATTGATGACTTGTTCAATCAGCTTCAAGGTGCTAGTTTCTTTTCCAAGATTGACCTTAGATTCGGTTATCATCGGCTTCATATTAGAGAGTGTGATATTCCGAAGACATCCTTCAGTACTCGGTATGTTCATTATGAATTTGTTGTGATGTCTTTTGGTCTAACAAATTCTCCTGCAACTTTTATGGATTTGATTAACCGCGTGTTCAAGTAGTATCTAGATATGTTTGTGATTGTTTTCAACGATGATATCCTCATCTACTCTCGGAGTGAGAAGGAGCATGCAGACCATTTGAGAGTTCTGTTGCAAACTCTCAAGGACCGGCAGTTCTTTGCTAAGTTTAAGAAGTGTGAGTTCTGGATGCAGTACGTTGCGTTTCTGGGTCATATTGTGACTAGAGATGGTATTCGAGTTGATTCCTAAAAAATTGAGGTGGTAAAGAACTGGCAAAGACCCACTTCCCCGTCTGATATTAGAAGCTTTTTGGGTTTGGCTGGCTACTATAGGAAGTTTGTGGAAGGATTTTCTTCCATAGCAGCCCCTTTGACCCGATTGACTCAGAAGAAGGTAAAATTTCAGTGGTCCGACTTGTGTGAGAAGAACTTTCAGGAATTGAAGACAAGATTGACCACAACTCCAGTGTTAGCTCTACCCGAGGCCTAGATGATTTTGTTGTGTATTGTGATGCTTCTAGGATTGGTTTGGGTTGTGTTTTGATGCAACATGGTAAGGTGATTGTTTAGGTTTCTAGACAACTTAAGACTCATGAGAAGAACTACCCTACTCATGATCTTGAGTTAACAACTGTGGTCTTTGCTTTGATGATTTGTAGACATTATTTATATGGGGTGCATGTGGATGTATTCACCGATCATAAAAGTCTTCAGTATGTGTTCACTTAGAAGTAATTGAATTTGCGACAAAGGAGATGGCTTGAGCTTCTTATGAATTATGACATGAGTGTGCTTTACCATCTAGGTAAGGCTAATGTTGTGGCGTATGCACTTAGTAGATTGTCGATGGGTAGTGTGTCTTCAGTAGAAGAAGGAAAAAAGGAACTGGTTAAGGAGGTTCATAGGCTAGCTCGGTTGGGAGTTCACCTTATGGACTCTACAGAAGGTGGTGTTATTGTTCAGAATCGTTCCAAATCATCCTTGGTAGCAGAAGTGAAGGCAAAGCAAGACAGTGATCCCATTTTACTTCAACTTAAGGGTGCAGTCCATCAGCAAAGGGTAGACTTCTTATCCCGGGGGGAGATGGTGTACTTTGTTAACAGGGTCGACTATGTGTGCCTGATGTAGATGGGTTGAGACAACAGATTTTTACTGAGGCTCATAGTTTTAGATATTCCATCCACCCCGGTGCCACCAAGATGTACCTTGATCTACAAAATTGACTATGGTATGAAGAGGGACATAGTCGATTTTGTGGATAAGTGTCCCAACTGTCAGCAGGTGAAGGTAGAGCACCAATGACTGATAAACGCTCAAATTGTGGCTCTCCAATTAGGAGGTCAAAGCGATCGCGTAGTCAAAACAAAATTTATAAACCCAATGGATGTCGGGGTCGTACCCAAGGGACCTTATTTGGCTCATTAGAGATTGTGCGAAGGGATTTCAAAGTGAGTGTAGTTGTTCAACAAAACCAAAGCAATAAAATGGGGGAATTTGGAAAGTTGTCACTACTAACTCAATTCCAACAAAAGCTATAAAATCAAGATGGGTGTACCAAATAGAACTAGATGACTAGGGGTGCATTTTTGATGGGGCATTTTCTATAGGATAGGGTAATCACTAATTCACTCAAATTCTCACCTATTGACACGATTAGCAGTGGTCATAAGTGTGGAATGCTATCTGTCGATCAACATCCACATATCCGATGATTTTGGATAGAACATCATTAGGTGTGCTAAATAACCAACCAACTTTTTCTTGGGGAGGTCGTCCTATTTCTAGCTCGAACCCTTAAATGGGAAATTCCGCGATTGGTGCTATGTCTAGCCTCCAATCTAAGTTGATTCCCAAGTACCCACTAGCAATTTCACATCCACAACTACAAAATTCTCTCTAGAGCAACTGAATAGCCAAGTAAGGTAAATTCATGTTTGCAACCACAAATTATTAGATTAAAACATGGTGAAATTACTAGACCCACATCAGATAAGCAATTATAAGAGAGAATTAGCAACACCCATACCCATTATCTATACATCCATCATCAATACACTCCTAGACAAGAGAAATTATCCACTCATAGAAGGGGAAGAAGATATACCAACTGGGTAAATCAAATTCCCATCCGTTGTAGTTGATTCTCAAGTTCTAGAGTCAAATTATCACACAAGTTGTTAACCAAAAGATTAGATTGAAAACCCTCTCTCAATGGAGATGGAGAAAAGTGTTTACAAGCCAAAAATATCTTCAAGTTCTCTACTGAAATTCACTGCTCAAAATTATATATACAAAACAAGCCTAAAATTGCCTTTTATATGTTTCCAAAATCGTCACATAAATTTAGGACAAAATTTCCCTCTGAGTGGTGTGCGATGCGGTGTGCGGTTCACACATCACAATGTGCGCGTCGTACACCCGCTTCAGGTTGACCAGTGACTTCAGCCGCTTAAGTAGGCTTTGTCCGAAAGGTGATACATTTCGCACCACGAGATGTGCGCGTCGCATGGCGACCGCATGCCATGGCAGAATATTCAGTCATCTTGCACCTTCATGCAGAGGAGATGTGAACTGCACCTCAGCTTGTACGTGTCGCACAGCCACCGCACCTCTCGGCATATTCTCCATCTTTTCTCAATTTTTCACACTTAGCTCTTTTTTGGCTCTTTTTGGGTCCATATCCTTGTTTCTCCTCTTCTATCCAGAGTACCTGCATAGACATCAATAAAGTCCATAAGAACCTCTAAATCAATTCAAAATGTAGCAATAATTCATGAAAATAGGCTCAATAAGTTGGTAGATTACTGACTTATCAAACCCCCAAACATGAATTATTGCTTGTCCTCAAGCCAGATACTCACATGGCAAGGAATGATTATGCTAAGGCTCAATTAAGGCACAAAAACTATTCTACACTAAAAATTTAAATAAATAAACAAACAAAAGACTCAAATAAAAGACTCAACTACTATGCTTATCTCAATTTGGACCCCTACACGCTCAAGGCAATTGCTCATTTCAAAACTTTTTTCAAAAAGGACATCATATTTCTTTTAAAACTCAAGGGAATTTTCCATTCAAAATAAGACATTTTAGCGTCTCAAGTCATTGGCATGGACCGTCAAGGTTTACCTCGAGATTATCCACACAACTTGTCTCATTAATTCCTCTTAATTGAAATAGAGACTCTATGCTTCAATTTGAGTGCATGATACCACTCACCACAAGAGAGAATCCACTCACAATTATTCAATTCTTAACCATGGGATTATAAGAGAACCACGAAGACTCTCACTCTCTCAAGGAATTTCAAGTGCATGCGCATCGAACAATAGGCTTGCCCTTTATGTAAATCGCCACTAATGTAGGGTAGCCAAGCTCAGAATCACCAAGGACTTGCGGGTT
Organism: Jaltomata sinuosa; assembly: GCA_003996215.1. NCBI lineage: Eukaryota > Viridiplantae > Streptophyta > Magnoliopsida > Solanales > Solanaceae > Jaltomata > Jaltomata sinuosa. Next base: position 51,344 of record QJPP01003326.1, read on the forward strand.
ATAATGTTGGCTAGGGCTAAGGTGAGGATATCATATGGCTCAAGTGACTATACCTCCCTAATGCTCTTTGTTTTCATTTAGAACGCCGCTCATATTTTTCAATTTTAAACTTCACCTTATTTCTCCCTCACACAACCCAATATTTCTCCTTCTAACTTCATGATTATTCACACCTTATATTACCTTCACTTTGTAGCACCTATTTTTTTCTTTTCAATTTGCTCATTGAATTGGTCTTTTTGGAGCAATTTTCAATTCTCGAATAAAGGTGCTACCTTGCACTTGAAGTGCATTTCTTTTCTTCTCCTCATTTGATCACTGATGTGCCGCCATTTTACGACACTTTCGACTCCTTTTAACTAAGAACAATCATACATTTTCAAGCAACCGTTGTCGTTTTTGATGTTTTTATGTTGTATTTTCAGGAAATAGGGACAAACATGGAAACGAAAGGAAATACGAGCAAAAAGGACATTCTGGATAAGAGTGACGGCCTGGGTGACGGTCCGTCACACATGTGACAGTCCGTCACAGTGACCGTCAAGTTGGGCAGTGCCACTGTCTAGTGGTGACGGCCAAGGCGACAGTCCGTCAAGCTGGTGACGGTCCGTCAGCCTGGCCGTCAAGTTAAGGCAGAAGCGCGACGCGGAATCCAAACGTTTTTGGGATTTGTTTCCTGGACTCCTATAAATACCCTATGTTAGGTTTATTTTACATGTTGTTCACCCAATAGTTTTAGAAGAGTTTTTAGTCAGTTTTGAGAGCAACAACACGTTTTCTTGTTCTTGAATTCGTGTTCTTGATTTGTTCTTGGGATCTTGGTTTTTCTTGTTCTTGGATAATTGAAGATTGTTTTCACTATATTGTAAGAATCTTTTCTGTTTATTATGAATGCAATTCTCTTCTCTTCTTCTTCTAGCATGATTAACTAAACTCCCACAACTAGGGTTGTGGGAGCCATGGCTAAAGTAGCGATATAGATTCCGGGTAGCGACGGGTTCAATATGTATGATTGTCACGTTATAAATCATTCATGCTTAACGTTTTCTAGTGGTTGCAAACATTAGAACATGCCTAGGTTTAATTTGCTTGAGTAAAGAGATTAAAACCGGGAAACTTGCTTAACGACGAGGATTCGAGACTACCAACTCTCGTCTTATGATTAATGCTGTAACTAGATTAATCTACTTGATGTTTAGGATTGAAATATAAAAGCACACCTTTTCAAGTTCGAGAGAATTGAAAAGTAAATTCGTCTATTTGGTTGAGAAACGTTTAGATGATACCATTAATTCAATCACATTGTGATACGCATATAGAAAGAACCCGGTTAAGCTTAGAATCGACATTGTTACCAATGCCATGGTGAACACTTCCCTAGTTCATTCTCCTACTGATTATTTCTCATACATTATTACTTGTTTTCGTTTACGATTTGTTCACACAAACCCCCCCCCTTATTTACCGGAAACTATTGACCACTAGTCATATAATTCACTAAAGACTTAACTTTCACCATATTCTCTGTGGGATCGACCCCAACCTTTGTTGGGTTCTGTATTTGACAAACGATCACTTACGCTTCTTAATTGGAGTGGTACTTTGAGCGTTATCAAATAATGGCGCCGTTGCCGGGGAATAAGGTTGTTTATTAAGTCTGGTGTGTTTATTTGACTCTTAGTCATAATTTCCTGCTTTTACGTTTATTTGTTGTTTTTGTTTTTGACAGGGGACATAGTTGTGCATGCCAAGTACCCGGCGCTCGGGCGAATCAACATTACCTTACGATCCCGAGCTTGCTAGAACGTTAAGGTGGAATATGGCCGCACAACTAGAGGCAGCAAGGCTCGCTGCAGAACTGCAGGCCCAACAAAATCTGAATGCTGGTGGTCTGCAGGACGATGTTATGCTGAATGATGAGGATATCGATTTGGATGGAGTTGGTGCTACGGGCGCCATTGTTCTTCCTCTACTAGCGCCCGAAGCCAAGTTCAACATTACTAGCATGATGATACAGCTGTTAAACTTAAGAGGAGTATTCCGTGGCGTTGCTGGTGACGATCTAAACCGTCACTTGATGAACTTCGTGGGTATCTGCAAGTCATTCAAACTGCAGGGCGTAAGTCAGACAGCGATCAGGCTCAGGTTGTTTCCGTTGTCTCTGTCTGATGAGGCAGCACTATGGTTGACAGAACTGACCCCCGACTCTATCGCAACTTGGGGAGAGTTGAAAGGAGCTTTCCTAGAAAGGTTCTTACCTCCCTCTAGGATGATACAGTTGAGGGATGAGATTAGCAATTTCAGGCAGCAACCGCACGAAGCATTGCACGAGACCTGGCTGCGATTCAAGAAGAAGCTGACACAATGCCCTAACCATCAATTGAACGACGAGTTTTTGATGCAGACATTTTACAGGGCACTGAATTTGGCTACCAAGCCGACGTTGGACAACGCAGCAGGTGGAGCGTTTAAAGGACGTACTTTTGTAGATGCCACAACTATTTTGGACAGGCTCACCAAAACCAACAGGGCCTGGCATACACGTGATTCAGAGGTAGCAGCCAGTACTTATGCAGTTGGTATGCCAGCTGAGCAGCGCAGAAAAGAGGAGGAGCGTGACCAAGACATGGCGCATCTGAAAACGCAGTTGGACCTACTGACAAAGCACTTGTTTTCAGGAGGTATGGAGAAGGTAAAGGCCGTTGGTTCCCAAGGTAGGACAGCAGAGTTGGAAACTGATGAGGAGGCAAATTATTTTGAGGGTTTCCAGGCCAATGGCCAGGGAAACCAAGGTCGGAACTATCAGAAGGACAACTACTATGATAAAGGCGGCTACAGAGATCGCGACCAAGGAAACTGGAGGAATAACACTGATAGAGGTGGGTTGTATATACCACCTGGTAATCGGGACAAAGCTAGCAACGAGGCAGGAACTTCCAAGCTAGATAACATGATGGCGAAGATGCTGCTGAAGGTAGAATCGACTGACTCTTGGGTAAAGGAGATGGGGACTGAATTATCAGCATTGAGTCAGTTAGTGGGTTCACATTCCACCTCGATCAAGCAATTGGAACAGCAAGTGGGTAAAATCTCAGCATCTCTGAACCTAAGAAAGACAGGTACCTTGCTGAGCAACACTATTCATCCGAGGAATGACGTGAGATGTATGGCGATCACCACAAGAAGAGGAAAAATATTACCGGAACCACATCCGGTAATTCAAACTCAAGATGGTGAGGATGCGGATGAAGAAGCGGTAGAGGAGGCTACTTTAAAGCCCGCGGAGAAAAGCAAGGAAGCTGAAAAGCTTCCAACTATGATGCCTCGACCACCACCTCCTTTCCCACAACGCCTGAAGAAGAAAGCAGAAGATGGTAAGTTCCTAAATTTCCTGACCATGCTCAAGCAAATATCAATAAACATCCCATTGATGGAAGCGCTTGAACAAATGCCCGGCTATGCAAAGTTCATGAAGGACTTGATTACAAAGAAGAGGTCGGTAAGTGTTGAACCGGAAGACAACCTTCACCACTGCAGTGCTATTTCCTCAAGGTCGTTAGTAGAAAAAAACGAAGATCCAGGTGTATTTACTGTTCCCTGTACTATTGGGAAACTCGGCTTCGGAAGAGCCTTGTGTGATCTTGGTGCTAGCATCAACCTGATGCCGCTAGCAGTCTATAAACAATTGGGTTTGGGAGCTCCTAAACCAACGTCCATGAGAATGTTGATGGCTGACCATTCGGTAAATTGACCCGTGGGAATATTGTCTGATGTGCTAGTAAAGATCGGTAAGCTTATCTTCCCAGTTGACTTTGTGATCTTGGATTGCGAAGTGGATTTTGAAGTTCCCATAATCTTGGGACGACCATTGCTAGCCACGGCAAGAGTATTGGTTGACATGGAAAGAAACGAACTGACCTTCAGGCTAAATAATGAAGTTGTCAAGTTTGATGTGTCTAAATTGATGAAGCAACCAAGTGACATGAGGGTGGTCGCGGTCATCAATGTTATTGAGGAAGCTCCTGCGGATGTGCATATTGAGGAGAAGGGTTTGGTCGAGACTCTAGCTGTTGTGAGAAGGATGATGCGAGACGGGAAACATGTAGAGGAAGGTGGTGAAAATAGATCAAGGAAACAAAAACATCGCAAGAGAATCTTCAAAGAAAGAGCGAAGAAGTTGTCGCGACTAGCTGCGGAGCCAATAAAAGATAAAGCGAGAACACAACAGAGTGGTGTGGCATGCACCTATTCCATCGATTTCTCCTGCTTTGGAGACCCTGGCGGTCTCCAACATCATTCCAGAATCTGAGGCCGATGGACTTCACAGGTATTCCTGTTCTCTCACAGTTTTAGTTTTCATATGTATGCATTGGGGACAATGCATGAGTCTAAGTTGAGGGTGTTGGGAAACCTGTGAGTCACCACCGAGGGTTTTTGTTGCCGTGTTTCTTTTTCCTCCGGTGTGCAATCTATTAGAACCGGCATGTTTAGGTTGCTATTTTAAATTTTGTTAAGTTAAGTTTTTTTTAGTGTCTATAGTAGCAACATGGCGTTGTTTTTGAAAAATGGACTTAAAGGAGCCCCCTTTAAAAATTTTCTGGTTTTGTACTTATGATGAAACGATTGGCTGTCTGGATCCCGGAATGTCATTGTGTGGTTATGATTAGAATAAGTATGCTTAAGCCGAGCGGTTGTTTTGTTAGTTGGTAGTGGTATGGTTTCTTGGTGCCAAGTGTGTGTGAGCGTATTGTTATAAATTCTTACTCTGTGCATGCATCTAGAACTTGCCCGGTCTATTTTGTTAAGTTTGAAGTTTGGTTGCTTAGGAAAGGAGCACAAGCCCTTTTTGTGTGCAGTCCACTTAACCTATAAGACCGTCCAAATGCAAATAGTCCCTTTGAACCCTGTTTGAGCCATAATTGACTATATTCTTTAAATAACCTGTCACCGTTCCTGTTTAACTTTGAATCACTATTTTGGCCCTGGTCCTTTCTTGGATATCGTGCACCTCAACACAGGCAATCAGCCTAAGTTGAGGGTGGCTACTATAGAGATAAACCCTATTTTGGCCCTGGTCCTTCCTTGGACATCGTGCACCTCAACTCAGGCAATCAGCCTAAGTTGAGAGTGGCTACTATAGAGGTAAATGATAAGAAAAATAGGATTAATGAGATTGGTTGTGGATAGAATGGAAATTCCGGGTGTGTGTCTAAGAAAAGAAAGATAAAGAAACGAAAAAAAGAAAAAAAGAAAAAAAAAAGAGATGAAAAAGAATGAAAAAGAAGTAAAATAAAGAGGCCGCACCTGTAGCTAGAAAGAAGGAAATAAAAAGGTGAATAAGGATGGACAAAGTAAAGTTATGTGGTAATAAGATGTCGGTGGTTCCAAGGAGGGTTTACTCACTATTCCCTAAATGTATCCTACCTGCACCTGAAGCCTCATTACAAGCCAAAACAAGTCCTGTAGTGATCCTGAGCGGCGTTCTGAAAAATTGAAATAGGATAGTAAGGGCAAGCCTATGGTATCGCATGCGCGTTGTTTGAAATCGTTTGTGAGTGTGAGCGCCTTACCTAGTCCCAAATCTTGTGTGTGGGATTTCTTTGTGGTGAGGGCACCAAGATTTTTGTATTTTCTATTGACTGTAAGGATAGCTGTGCATGTGTATGCATAATATTCTATCATATCGGAATGACATGTTTGGATCCTTGCAAGTTAATATTTCATACATTTGTGTGCTATGAGGGAGCTTGATTTAAAAGTGAATAAGTTTTTGAATGACCATGAGTTGCTAGAGACACGAGTTTGTATTTTTGAATGACAATTTTACGGCACTTTCGACTCCTTTTAACTAAGAACAATCGTACGTTTTCAAGCAACCGTTGTCGTTTTTGATGTTTTTATGTTGTATTTTCAGGAAATAGGGACAAACATGGAAACGAAAGGAAATAAGAGCAAAAAGGACATTCTGGATAAGAGTGACGTCCTGGGTGACGGTCCGTCACACATGTGACGGTCCATCACAGTGACCGTCAAGTTGGGCAGTGCCACTGTCTAGTGGTGACGGCCAAGGCGACGGTCCGTCAAGCTGGTGATGGTCCATCAGCCTGGCCGTCAAGTTAAGGCAGAAGCGCGACGCGGAATCCAAACGTTTTTGGGATTTGTTTCCTGGACTCCTATAAATACCCTATGTTAGGTTTATTTTACATGTTGTTCACCCAATAGTTTTAGAAGAGTTTTTAGTCAGTTTTGAGAGCAACAACACGTTTTCTTGTTCTTGAATTCGTGTTCTTGGGATCTTGGTTTTTCTTGTTCTTGGATAATTGAAGATTGTTTTCACTATATTGTAAGAATCTCTTCTCTTTATTATGAATGCAATTCTATTCTCTTCTTCTTCTAGCATGATTAACTAAACTCCCACAACTAGGGTTGTGGGAGCCATGGCTAAAGTAGCGATATAGATTCCGGGTAGCGACGGGTTCAATATGTATGATTGTCACGTTATTAATCATTCATGCTTAACGTTTTCTAGTGGTTGCAAACATTAGAACATGCCTAGGTTTAATTTGCTTTAGTAAAGAGATTAAAACCGGGAAACTTGCTTAACGACGAGGATTCGAGACTACCAACTCTCGTCTTATGATTAATGCTGTAACTAGATTAATCTACTTGATGTTTAGGATTGAAATATAAAATCACACCTTTTCAAGTTCGAGAGAATTGAAAAGTAAATTCGTCTATTTGGTTGAGAAACGTTTAGATGATACCATTAATTCAATCACATCGTGATACGCATATAGAAAGAACCCGGTTAAGCTTAGAATCGACATTGTTACCAACGCCATGGTGAACACTTCCCTAGTTCATTCTCCTACTGATTATTTCTCATATATTATTACTTGTTTTCGTTTACGATTTGTTCACACAAACCCCCCCTTATTTACCGGAAACTATTGACCACTAGTCATATAATTCACTAAAGACTTAACTTTCACCTTATTCTCTGTGGGATCGACCCCAACCTTTGTTGGGTTCTGTATTTGATAAACGATTGCTTACGCTTCTTAATTGGAGTGGTACTTTGAGCATTATCAATCACATGCACCCCCAAGCTTAGGCATTTTCCTATGTCATCTTTTGTTTCCTCCAAACATAGGGTTTTAGCCTACATTTCATTTTCAAGCAATTAGGGAGGACGAGTGCCAAGCTAGAGGTTCCAAGAAGGTCAAGGTGTTACAAAGGTGTCAAACAATGGTCACAAGGTCAAAGGGGGTTCACTAGGATTTGATGTCATTGAGAGGTCATTTGAGTGAAGTGGCTATCAAAAAAGGCCTAAGATCATTTTCCTATCTTGGTTGCACCTAGAATTTCACCTTGAATCACATTCGGGGCAAGTTCTAGGCGACACTTATGCACAAGAACCAAGGTAAAGCCTCACCGCACAAGGCATCATGCCACAAGACTTCATCCATTTGTCCCACAATCAATTGGGGCAAATGACTTTTGACAAGCTATTCTGAGTTCATTAGTGTGTCAATCAAGCCAAAGCAAGAGTGTGCAAGTCATGACAAGAGAACGTTTTTATCTCAAAAAATCATTTCCCTTCCTCTTTTCCTTTTCAAAAACAATTTACCAAGAAATTTTTTAGGTGGGCCTATTTCGAGACAAGCATTTACGGACGCAATTCTTAACTAAACTTGCCATTTTCCCTTAAGAAAGTTGCCTCTCAATCTATCATAGGGAAACACCAACCCGGTTTGACACACAAAAACAAAAGAAAATAATCAAAACTTTTGCTCCTTGGGAAATAACCGTGGTATTAAGAAAACCCTCGGAGTTTATTTCTACACTACTATCAACAAGGCGATCCAAAAATATTGGCGCTCATGAATCAATAAAGAATAAGCCTCGGCGTAGGTATTTAGCGCATTTGTAAGGCACGAGTAGTGTAACAATGGGGCATGTAAGACCAAACCGGCACACCAACAATAAAATTCAAGCCCGTCGAGGGCAAAATTAGGCTCAAACTGAAAAGTAAAACAAAACATAATCTAAAGAAAGGAGAAATAATAGCATCACAATCAATCCAAAATGTGCCCGACAAGGTATAAATAAAACTAAGCAGACTATTCAACTAGGCCCGACAAGGGAAATAAATTGTCTCAAGCCCACTTACGGGCACCAAAAAGAATGTAAAGAAAGCCACCCTCTCCCATAAAAGAAGCATTGTCCTCAATGCTCATAGTGCAATGGGAAAGGGCGGAACTCCCTGTAGGAAATCGTCGTCCTCATCATCACCATTAGAAGCCACTTCTTCTTTAACATTCTTCCCACTCAGGCCATCACTACCTCTCTGAAACACCGGGTTCTCATTGGTTTCTGCTTCCTCTTCCTCATAACCTGGCAACTCCTCGGATTTATATGAAGCAAACAAGTTATCCAACGGTCCGGGAATCCTCCTAGGTGGAGGTAATATGGACAGGTCCTCTAGGATTATCGATGCTTTCCATTTTCTTTGGCCATGTCCGACCGAATGGACTTGAGAGACCTCTCGCACACATCCACTCATTTTTGGAGGTTGAGATTACTTTCCACCACTTCTTTCATGGATACTTTGACTGCCCTCCCAATCAATCCTGACAGATCATCTGACAGATCCTTCAACTGTCTCTCATGATTATATGCTTTGTCAATCATCTATTGGAGGCTGAGTGGTTCCCTGGGTGCAGTAGCTAGAGGAGTGTGTCCTTGTGAGGCAGTAGGAGAAGGAGGAGAAGTATGCATGTATACATCCAAGTCATCATCCTCGACTTCCACCAATGCTTCAACCCTAGGCCTTTTGAATCGGGGAGTGTCACAGTCAGTCTTTTTGTCAAGATCCAATACACCAATGGTGGGGGTAGGAGTATCACACTCAAAGAAGGGGACACCGGCTTGTGCATATAATTTGCTGATCAATACCAGGAAAGGAAAAGCAACACCACTCCTTCGGGACTTCCTTTTTATCACCAAAGCAATAACCTCTCCCATATTGACATGATCTCCTGCCATGATTGCAGCTATCAGTATGGCTCCATCATGTGTGATCTTTTGGTCATTCTGAGATGGTATAAGATGGGTGAGCACAATGTCATACCACAAGCGAGCCTCGAAGTACAACATTGGGCGGGGGATTTCACCTCCCAAGGTGGTCTAGGAGGGTGTATCAGGAGCAATGATGGGAGCATCCCACTCGAGAGGTTTGCGCCTAAGGAGAAACTTCTCCATTAGGATGGGTGCTGAGTCAATTGGACTGCTCCAGTAGATGGCATTAATGGCAACTGGAGTGATGTGGACTTCTTTCCCCCTAACTGTAATGGAGTCCAATGCGGGAAATTTCTCACAACCCCCTTTGTGGCCCCTAGCATCTTGGGTGGCTTGGTATGAAGCAAAAAACTCCAGACCAACTCCTTATAATAGTTCCCGGGTACTTCTTGAAACAGTTGCCAGTGGTTCTTAGGAAACTGAGTGGGGATGTAAGGCAGATTATCCCCCACTGCATTCAGGTTGAAGCTTTGCTCCTCATTGAAGGACCTGCCCCTATCATGATTATAAATTACTTTCATTCTCTCCCTTCCAAATCGAACTCTCTCCACCTCTGAGGCTTGATCACGGGCCGATGATACTTTCTTCTTCCCTTTTGAAGTTGGCTTGGAGGAGGAGTGAGCGGTTGGCCTACGTGAGCTCCTCTCGTTTTTACCCCTGTTAGAAGACATAGTCTGCATCCAAAGATTGTGAGCCAAAAACAAAACAAAATCTACTAAGGGTGGAATGCAACAGATTAGAAAGCAAAGTAGGTGTCTGTTGTCTTGTGCGGACCACATGCAAAATGCAAAAGGAAGATTGTGTGTCCCAAGTGTTGTTGCACAGGCCAACAGAACCTTGAGGGGATATTTTCCATTGATGTGCGAAGCTGGTGCGATCAACACCAACAGAAGTGTGTGTCGCATCAAGCTTCGCCCCTCAAATCAGTGTTCTTCACTTTCTTTTCAACTTGGTGCAACACCTTGGGCCACCGACATATCAAGATATATCCATCATATGCAGAACGCACAAAGACATAATTGGAATTGTCGGTTCATTGTGTTCTTGTGAGTTACACATATGATCTATAGAGCAAGATGTGCTTCAGCACTAAGCACCACACACAACCAATTCATAATACAAGTTGGCAAAGGGGATGCATGACCATAATTTCCGGGTACTCAGACTTTCCCGTATTTCAATTAACACATAACCAAGAAGAAAGGACTTAACGACTTCCCTTAAGATGGACGTTACCCCATCTATCATCGGTAACATCAAGCCCTCCTTGCAATAATAGGAACTAATAGCATATCAATATTTAACCCCCTTCCCCCACAAGATCATATAACCCAACTAGATTTTCAATAGGAATTATGGGCCTACAATCAGCAACATTCAACCTCAATTATCAATTATCAATCAAAACCTCATGACTAATGACGACTTGCCCTTAAGAACGACGTCACCCAATCTATCATCGGGCCAAATCAAGAACTAGTCAAAAGTGGGTTACTCAAACTTCACCCCATCACAAATATTATGGCTAAACATTACTACCAATGAACATGCATAGTTAAGATTTACAATCTACCAAGCTGACATTAAATGATTTCATCATTAAAACTCAAAATTGGGGAAGCAAAATTTTTGGATCTCACTCATTATAAACATGGATAATCTACTAAGCATGCTTCAGAATATAAGTTCCCAAAAATCATAAAAAAAACTATTAAACATTAGGGAACTTACCACAAGTGAATATTGCGAAGGGAAGAACTAAAATTGAAGCTTTTTGAATTCTAAATTGGTGACCCACAAGACCTTTCAGAGAATGATGGCGGCGACTTTGAAAAGTGGTGGAGAAGACTGGGTGAGAAGAAGAGAAGGATTTGTGGGAGTTTGAGGGGTTTGGAGAACATTTTTATGGCAGATTTTGAGAGTTGTTGAGAAAGATGGTGGAAAAAGGAGAGAAAGAGGCGGTTTTAAAAGAAAAAAAAGAAGAAAAGTCAGTAGGGTCATCTCCTGGTCAGGTCGATCAATGGGTTAGGTCAATTAAAAATTCAAATTTACCTCCTGTGCACCGCGACATACATTTTGCACCAGGCAAGGTGCAGACCACATGGCGTATCACACATGCCCTTTTATTCTCCCCTGGGGTTACCCAGGTATCTGTTTCCTTGTACGATGGAGGTGTGATGCGTACGTGGGTTTGTGCAATCCACACAACACTGTGCATGTCACCTCTATTTTTTCAATCTTCCTCCAAGTATTCTATTTTGGTTTGCGATTGGCTGTGCGACACGCACAATTGTCGGTCTGCACTATCCACCGCACGACACATTTTTGCCTTGTTTTCCCTTGTCCATGTTTCCATTCCATGCATTCCCTACAGAACATCAAAAACAAAAAACAATAACCAAAAACAAAGAAAGAAACTTAGGTTGCCTCCCAAGAAGCGCTTTATTTAACATCACGCCACGACGATATTACCTCAATCCTCATTCATTTTTAGGGTTGTTGACGATGTCGCTAGGCAGCATTCCCTTCATCTGTGGGTTAATTTGGCTTGATAGGTGAGTCATTTGGGTCTCAAGGGGCTTGATCGAACCACTATAGGAGATCACCGTTTGGTGAAGTGTAGAGACCTCACTCTTTAGCTCACTCACTCCCGAGTTTGTAGTGTCCACCTTCTTAAGAACAAAGGACAACATGTCCTCTAACTTGGATTGTCTGGGATTGCTTATGCCTGGCTAGTATAGAGAGTCAAATTTGCTTGGGGGGATGTAAGGATTCGAGCTCCGGTGATTGAAGCTATCACCATCCTTATCTCTTTCATGCCAATTGCTCTCCCTCACTTTGTCTTTAATCAAACCTTGATTCTCTTCCCGTGGGTGATAATACCCTGGGAGAGAACCCTACGATACATAGCACAACTTACCATCAACCTCAGTCATGAGCTCAACATTATTCACCTCAATCTCCGGTGTACTCACTATATTCACATTCTTAAAACTAACTCCCATCACATGTTTTGCCATCAAGTCAATTTGTGTCATCATTTTAGCCAAAGATTCATCTTGCTCCTCATCTTTTTTCCTTGTTTCATTTGTCAAGATTGTTGAGGGCGTTCTCGAAGTTGACACCTCTGCCTCTCTCGTATGCCAAGCTTGATTGCTCTTCGTCATTTATTCTAATAGTTCTGAGGCAATGTGAAACTCAGGGTCGATGAAGGTGCCTCCTCCTACATTAACAACCACTGATTTGTTCATAGATCTCAATGATTGGTAAAAGCTTTGGAGAAACACATTGTCCGACAACTCAAGGTTTGGGCATAATAGAAACTTTTTTTTGAATCGTAGCCAAACTTCATGAAGAGGCTCTTTCAGAAATTGCCTAAAGTTGGTAATCTCATCTCTTAATTTCATCATTCGAGATGGAGGAAAGAATCTCGAGGTAAATGCTTCAACCAACTCGGCCCAAGATGTGATGGATCCAATTGATAATTCTTCCAACGACGTTGTGGCTTCCCCCGTCAAAGAGAAAGGGGATAGGAACAATCAGATGGACTCTTGGGAAATATTACATATCATGAATTATTGTCAAATCTCCACGAAGTTCCGAATATGCTGGTTGGCATCCTCATGGTAAGCTCCACTAAATAGCCCCTTCATTTAAATCAAATAGAGAATGGTGCTTATCACATGGAAGACAATAGTTCCCATAATGGGGGGTAGGCGGATTGCACCTACACCTCTGTGCATCATTGGTTCAGCAGCGTTGCCATTGTTGAAGCCTCCAATACTCTCATTGTCCTCGGCTTCTTCCATAGCCAACCTGCTCAATCAACACTAAAAAATAACAAAAAGTAAAAGAAAACAAGCACTCTCAAGTTGACTTCATAACAACAATAAAAAAACTAGCTAATACTCAACTCCTCGACAATGGTGCCATTTTTTATAAACGCTCAAATCGTGGCTCTCCAATTAGGAGGTCACGGTGATCGCGTAGTCAAAATAAAATTTATAAGCCCAACGGATGTCAGGGTCATATCCAAGGGACCTGATTTAGCTCATTAGAGATTGTGCGAAGCGATTTCAAAGTGAGAGTAGTGGTTCAACAAAACCAAAGTAATAAAATGGGGGAATTGGGAAAGTTGCCACTACTAACTCAATTCAAAAAAAAGCTATAAAATCGAGATGGGTATACCAAATAGAACTAGATGACAAGGGGTGCATTTACGATGGGGCATTTTCTATAGGATAGGGTAATAACTAATTCACTCAAATTCTCACCTATTGACGTGGGTAGCATTGGTCATAAGTGTGGAATTCTATCTCTCGATCAACATCCACATATCCGATGATTTTGGTTAGAACATCATTGGGTGTGCTAAATAACCAACCAACATTTGGTTGGGGAGGTCGTCCTATTTCTAGCTCGGACCCTTAAATGAGAGATTGTGTGATTGGATCTATGTCTAGCCTCCAATCTAAGTGGATTCCCAAGTACCCACTAGCAATTTCACATCCACAACTACAAAATTCTCTCTTGAGAAACTAAATAGCCAAGTAAGTTAAATTCATGTTTGCAACCACAAATTATTATATTAAAACATGGTGAAATTACTAGACCCATATCAGATAAAATATTATAAGAGCAAATTAGCAACACTCACACCCATTAGCTATACACCCATCATCAATACATCCCTAGACTAGAGAAATTAGACACTCATAGAAGGGGAAGAATATATACCATCTGGGTAAATCAAATTCCCATCCATTGTAGTTGATTCTCAAGTTCTAGAGTCAAATTAGCACACAAGTTGATAACCAAAAGATTATATTGCAAACCCTCTCTCAATGGAGATGGAGAAAAGTGTTTACAAGCAGAAAATATCTCCAAGTTCTCTACTGAAATTCTCTACTCAAAATTGTATATTAAAAACAAGCCTAAAATTGCCTTTTATATGTCCCCAAAATTGTCACATAAATTTAGGATAAACTTTGCCTTCGGGTGGTGTGTAACGTAGCATGTGGTTTGTATGTCACGGTGTGTGGGTCGCACACCTGCTTCAGGTTGACCATTAATTTTAGCCGCTTAAGTAGGCTTTGTGCGAAAGGTGATGCATTTCACACCACGAGATGTGCACGTCACATGGTGACCGCATGCCGTGGTAGAATCTTCAGTCATCTTGCAGCTTCATGCAGAGGAGATGCGAAGTGCACCTCGGCTTGTGCATGCCGCATAACCACCACCCCTCTAGGCAGATTCTCAAGCTTTTCTCAACTCTTCACACTTAGATCCTTTTTGGCTCTTTTTGGGTCCATATACTTGTTTCTTCTCTTCTATCCAGAATACCTGCATAGACATAAATAAAGGCCATAAGAACCTCTAAATCAATTCAAAACGTAGCAATAATTCATGGATATAGGGTCAATAAATTGGTAGATTATCGACTTATCAGCGACCAGGTGGCATGATTCAGGATATTTACCTTCCCACTTGGAAATAGGAAGCAATCAAATGGACTTCATTATAGGTTTGCCTCCTACTCGAAGGAAACATGATTCGGTTTGGGTGATTGTCGACCGGATGACTAAATCATCCTATTTCTTGGCTGTTAAGACTACGGATTCAGTAGACGATTATGCCAGACTCTATATCTGGGAGATAGTTCAATTGCATGGTGTTCCTTTGTCCATCATTTCAGATTGGGGTACTTCTATATCTGGGAGATAGTTCAATTGCATGGTGTTCCTTTGTCCATCATTTCAGATTGGGGTACTTAGTTTACTTCTTAGATTTGGAGGTCATTTAAGAGAGGTCTTGGTACTCAGGTGAAGCTTAGTACAACTTTTCACCCTTAGACAGATGGCCAAGCAGAGCGTACTATTCATACTTTGGAGGATATGTTGAGAGCTTGTGTGATTGATTTCAAAGGTAATTGGGATTATCACTTACCTCTTATAGAGTTTGCCTACAACAACAACTTTCACTCTAGCATCTAGAGGCACTTTATGGTCGAAGATGTAGATCTCCTATTGGTTGTTTTGAGGTAGGTTAGGCAGCCTTGATTGGTCCAGATTTGGTTCATGAGACTATGGAAACATTTTAGCTTATTAGGGAGAGGTTGAAGACCGCTCAGAGTCGACAAAAATCATACGCGGATGTAAGCAGAAGGGAATTAGAATTTGAAGTTTATGATTGGGTTTTTCTAAAGGTGTTACCCATGAAGGGTGTGATGAGATTTGGAAAGAAGGGGAAGCTTAATCCCCATTTTGTAGGTCCTTATTGGATTCTCAGGAAGGTTGGTAAGGTTGCTTATGAGTTGAAATTGCCATCAGATTTGGAAGTGGTTCATCCAGTTTTCCATGTTTCCTTACTGAAGATGTGTGTTGGTGATCCGACCTTGATTATTCCTTTGGAGGATGTAGGTGTGAAAGATAGTCTCACCTATAAAGAGGTCCCCATAGAAATCCCTGATCGTCAGATTTGGAAGTTGAGAAACAAAGAAGTCTTTTAGGTAAAAGTTCTTTGGAGAAATCAACTTGTTGAAGGAGCTACTTGGGAAGCGAAATCAGCCATGAAAGTCAAGTACCCTCATCTCTTTCCTTTCGATTCTGTTCCAGCTTGAGGTAATAGTTTCATCCTTATCATGTTCCTCAGATCCTATTCCATTAATTACCCTCATGATCCTAGTATGCATTCATGTTTTTGAAGTTGATTTAACCATATTTTAAGTTGAAGAGTTCAGTTTTCATGTTTATTCTTTGAATTCCATGTTTTGTTGTTGGTTGGGGTATTTCTTTTTCTCTCCATTTTTCTCTTGTTAAGTCTTCATTCGAAGATGAATGATCCCAAAGGAGAGATATTGTAACACCTCAGAAATCGAACCAGCTATCTAAGTCTGAAACTCAAAATATCTCCATGTTTCTAGGAATGACGGGTCCAAACCACGGATTGTGGTTTGAACCACGGGTCATGGAATGGAACAGTGGTTTCCTTCTATTGATTCAGTCCCTGGTCTGGAACCACGAGTTGGTTCTACTGACCATGGTTTGGACTACGGATCCATCCTGTCAACTCGTGGAACCAGATCGGAGGGTTGATAATTCCCTCAGGTTTCACGACTCTATTCTATGACCCGTCGTTTGAATGACGGACCATCATTTTGAGTCATGGTTTGACCAGATACCAGCTAATTCCCCTGTAACCATGAGTTATAATGACGACCCACCATCCATTCTATGGGTTCATCCTGTTGACTCATAGAAAGTCCTTCTGCAGCTTGGATTATTGGTCAGGAACCACCAGTTGGAACCACAGGTTGTGATTCAAACGATGACCCATAGCTGACCCATTTTCTAGATTTTTCTTAATTAAACCCAGGGGTATTTTAGTCATTACCCACCCTTTTAACTCCTAAATGATATCATTTTGGCTATTTCTAGAAGGATTTTCACCCTCATTAGCCTAAGTCCCTTCTCATTACCTCATTCATCTTCCAAAAATGAAAAGAACTCTCTCAAGCTCAAGGTCTCAAGCTCCCAGTCCAAGTCTCCTAATCTTTTCAATTTCAAGTGGGTTAACTTCAATGAAGGTATGTGAATACTCCACAATGGTTTCCTTCAACCCTTGTGCCCAAAACCCCAATTCTCAAATTAATTTATGAACTTGTAAAATTAGGGTTTTGATCTAAATTGGGGAAAACTTATGAAATCAGCTTTTATGCTTAAGTTCAAGGTTTCTTATTGTTTATTTATGATTTGATCATGATTCCTTTATTGGATTTGAAATCCCAAGCATTAAAGTTGATTTCTAGCATGATTCTATTGAATTGTATGTTTTCAAGTGAAATTGAACATGATTAGATATCATGACTTTATGAATTTACGAAATTGCATGACAAATTCTTCAATTATGAATTTAGAAAGAAAAGTATGATTTGAATTATGGCTATACTTTACATCAAGGACTTATAATATGAGAAATGCATGGTACCCGATGTGTCTTCATGCTTTTCAAAAGAGACTTGGTATTCGATTATACCTTCATGAACTTATGAGCTATATGCATGTTTTGGGAGTAGTACTTAGCACCGAGTGATGAGGATTCGATTACCCAAGTCCAAAAACTATGTTGCCAGCGTAGGTTATGATTTTTCCTATGGGCTTGGGAGAGTTGATCCACATTTTGATTAATGGTGTCCTTGACTTAACGGGGCATAGGACAACCTTGCCAACTAGGGTTATATAGTTGGGTATGGTGGCCCGTGCTTTGGCAAGTTGCGGGCCAGCTTTGATAACTAGTGTTACATAGTTAGATTCCATGTAGCTCACATGGTCTATTGTCGGTTATAAAAAACTCCCATATAAAAGTTTTTAATTGTTTAAACCCATGGTACGTATTTTGAGTTTTGACTCTTATTTCATGATTTACTATTTAATTATTGACATCTACCTTGAAACTTCATTTATGCATGAACTAAGTTCTTATCCATGTTTTAAGTATGTTTTTATCATGATCATGCATCTCTCACGTATTCGGTAAATTCCATAGTATTGATGCATATCTTGTGTTGCATCCTTTGATGATGTAGATTTAGGTGTCCCTTCCCAGACTCGTGGCTAAAGCTTCTAGGCCACTTTCGATCAACTTTTGGTGAGTCCTCTTACGTTGAGGCCTAATTATGTTCATAGTCTGTGTTAGTTACTTATTCGCGTACTTTTAGTTAGCTAGGGTCTTATCCTAGAAACTCCTTATGTCATGTATCGAGGCTTTTAAGACATAGACAGTTTTCGAGTCTCTTTCTAGATTTTGTATTCCTATTCGACTGATTATCCATTTATGGGATTCCAGATTTATCTATTATGCTTCTGCTTATCAAATATTTTGCTTGAGTATTCTATGACCAAGGGTTAGCATGGGACACTTGTGATCCCAAGCCCCATGTTACGTCCAGGGGGTAGCTTCGGGGCGTGTCAATCTAATAAAAGATAATACAAGGGGAAAAGTTTATTTAGCTAAATCCTATTTTTCTATGAAACTAGAAGATTTTTTTTCCTGTAGTGTGTTTCAGAATGTCAAATTATCAAAAGGGTGTGCCTCAAACATATCAAAGCGTGTAGACGTGGAACAAATGAAAATATCAGGCTATAAGAGCCATGATGCTCATATTATGATGCATTACTTGCTCTAAATTGCAGTTTAAAAAATGTTGCCCAAGAATGTTGCAGTAGTCTTGATTAGGTTTGGGAACTTCTTTGAAGCCATTTGTGGTAAGGTTATAAAGCGGGCAGATCTAGAGGGATTGTAGGCTGAAATCAAAGATGTTGAATGTGATCTTGAAAAGATTTTTCCTCCAAGTTTTTTTGAGATAATAGAGCATTTACCTATCCATTTGGTAGATGAAATTAAGTTGGGGGTCTAAATTATCTTCGTTATATGTATCCAACGAAGAGAGAATTATGTTAGTTGAAAAACTTTGTTCGTAATTAATTTAATCTGGAAACATCAATTGTAGAGGGATTTGTTGCCCAAGAGTTCTTGACCATTTGTTCGAGATAACTACATGATGGAGTGAAGACACGATTTAGTAGGTACTAAACAAATGATTATGAGGATGCTGAACAAGAGCAATATGATTTACCAACTATATTCCCTAAGATAGGTCATCCAATTAGAAAAGAGAAGAAAACAAAAGGAAAGGATTTAAAGATTGATCTACAGTTGTCAAGTTTAGCACATCGATATGTTCTTTTCAATACTGGAGATGAACAAGTAGAGGATTTTATCAAGTAAT